>CAIGRF010199882.1:56585-69380 GCA_903798235.1 Fraxinus ornus | reverse complement strand
CATTTTATAATATAGAGAGAAATGGTTGTTGAGAGTGGACTTTCACATACCATTTAGGTGGGATCAGAAGGATGGGTTCGGTTCACCATTTCAGGATATGTGTTCAAGCTTTAGGATTGCATAATCAACCGGAAATAAACCTATAACACGTGGTGGTTCTCTCAACAAGATTAGAAGTCAATGCAGATGTAATTAAGGATTACCATGGTTGAAAGGGCTGATAAAGATTGAACACTTCGCTTTGAAAAGATTGGTTTATCTGGAGAAGGTATAAGGAAAAGACGATGCAGTTGATCTCTAATTTAGGGCTCATGGTTATTTCTCTGGAGAAAGATGGACTGGTTGGTGGACCATGATGAAATGCCAATTACAGGGGGCCGTTGATTACATTGTAGTATTGTTTTCTATGGAATTCCAAAAAAATTATCATATGAGAAGGAAGATAAAATTTTAGGACCCATTTGTTTCCCATTATTTTTAACGGAATAATGGATTTTTTGACCTTTTTTCAAACAAATGGGTCCCACTGCGAGATAAACTGGTCAACATAAACGGTTGCTTCCCATTACAATGGTACAAATTTTCATTAAAATTGGAAACAAACATGGGCTTATTATTACCTAATTCTCTCCGTTATCCTTCAATTCAAGATGTAAAGAATCGATAATTAATCAATATTCAGTTGATTGATTATGTTTTTGGGGAACAAATCAAATAGTGATTTTGATTACCTCTAATGTGTGTGTTACATGTGGAGGAGAGAATGCGGAGATATGTTGACGTGCTAAGTTCCAATCAGATTTAGAGATCAATACAATATTTAGCTCCTATTTGAATCCCATTTTGAGAAAAAGAAAATTTTTGGAATAGTGATTGAAGTAAGAATGTGGTGAAAAAGTGATGAAAAGTTTTTGATTTTTGTGTAATATTTTTTTATTCGGATAATGTGTGGTTGAAATGAAGAATGAGAATGAGAATGAGAATGCAAATGGAAATGAGAAATTAATGGGTGTCAAACGAGGACTCAATTGGATGAAAGATCATTGAAGTAACATTTCAATTTTTGAAGTTGGAATGTGTTTTTTATTTTTAACTATTCTAAACAAAAAAAAATCAACAATTTTCTCTCTAGAAAATAGTTTGCAAAGAGGTATACAACAATTTAGATTTTTCAAACATGTGGATAAATAATTGAATGGTAATTATGAATGTTGTAAAATTAAAGTTGACTTTGACTAAAAATTGTAAATAAAATACTTTCCAAACATACCCTAAAGATAGACACGTTGAGGCTCGAGGTGGGCCTAAAAAGGAGCCGAGCAGCACCTAATCGGTCATTCGGTCTTCCATTTCAGTTCAAATGCTTACATCCAGGTTCCATTCGTCATTTGCAAGCCACTCGCTGCAAAACGCGCGTGGTATATTACAGATAAGGTCACCGATTTATTGAAAATAAAGCATGTAGGTCTCCAAGTTAAAATCCTGGCAAACCTCAATCCCCAGCTTTCATTTTTTATAACTAAAATTTCTTGCTGAAAATGTAACTTTACTCATATTATTAATTAAAATAAATAAATAACAAAAAAACTCCTTGAGTGTATTTTGTTTCTTTTCCTTTTTGTTTAATCAAGGATAAGAAAAAATCCCTATTTCGTTTAATTAAAGATCAAATTTTTAATAAATTTTGATAAAATTTGATTGAAATATGTAATTGAAAAAATGATAAACGGTATGAGTCCAATAAAATATATAGTTTTAATGAATTAAAAAAATTTAAGGTCAAATAGAGGCTGAAATTATTTTCAATAAAAAAATGAGTATTTTTTTGAAATACAAAGATAAACTTATTCTTAAGGGTGTGTCCATTGGAGATTTTCATCCAATTTTGAGCAATAATGTGATCGTTACAGTCAACAAGTGGGGGCCACATTAGAGAAGATGAGTTAAATATGATGGGCTGTTTTGTTGGGTAACGGATGAAAAATCAATATTAATTGGTTTGAGAATTTCTGACAAACACGCCCTAAATGTCTTGCTACAAACTGCTGGGAAATAGAAGAAAGATAAAATCGATCCAATTGAATCCAATATGAGGTTTTAATCAAATATATTGTCCAAAATTGTCTATCAGGGATTTGAATGTTACAAAAAAAAATGTTAACATTTGTAATGAATAAAATAATAGATTAATGACCTACTTGCTACATTTTCACTAGGTTTGAGACCCTCTACAGTAATTTCCTCTTTTTAATCCCGTCGCCTCTCAACAAGTCGTGTAAAATCCTTTGAGTTGCTCTCTTCGGGAGATCGAGATCTGTGCTCTCTCTGTGTCTGGTTTTTCTCTCTGTATCTACATTCATACATGTGTTATGTGTGTATAGCTAAATAACTCCATAACTTTTTAGTCTCTGCGTGTGAAAAGTAGCAGAAAACGTGGAAGCGAAGAAGATGATGGGAGGTGGATTGTACGCTGTCGTTTTGATCCTATTGTGTACGTCAATTCAGGTGAGATCGGACGGATCAGATCACAAATACAAAATCGGAGATCCGGTGCCTCTTTACGCGAATAAAGTTGGACCTTTTCATAACCCTAGGTAAAATACTCTTCCTCAAATGATCCCTCAATTTTATATATATAGATGTACATGTAGTATGTGTAAATTTGTAAATATTTTATGTATCAGCTTTAGGAAAATTAAAGTTATAGGACTCGAGCATTTCGAAGTGTTTGACTTTGAGTGTGGAAGGAAATTATAATCGATTAAAATAAAATTGGCTGTAACTATTTTGTTTATGCGCTATAAAAAATGCAATTTTTGCAATGGGGAGGCCGACAGTGTACTTTGAGAGAGTGAGTGATGAAACATTAAGATCCTAGACACCTCTCGTGGGTGGAATTGTAATTTGAATTTGAAGAAGAATATGGGCGTAGTCATTTTTCGAAATTTTAGAGTGTGTATGTAATCATTAAACTCCATCTTTTCGTCGGATTGGAATGTATATATTTCAACAAAAAAATTGAGCCCGTTGACTTCTTCCCTTGCCTGGCCACTTCTTGTTATGGTCAAAACTTAAAATATGAAATGGTTCTGTGTGCTGTGTTACTTTTCAACTGTATATGGATCTATGATTATGTGAAATTACCTGTGAATGATAATTGAGTAAAGGATATTTGAAGTAGAAAAATAAATAAGTTGTGCAATAAAAGATCTATTTTTTTGAAGGGTGCATATATTAACACTTAGCTGCGTATGAGCACAAGTAAATTGTTCAATTTGTTATGTGTCGTGTATTATCTATTAATCTACATGTGGAAGTCAAGGAATGAAGAACTGTGCTATTATCGAGAGAAGTGTTTGAAATAAAAACTCCTTTATGTGACAAAAAATGATAATATGAGCACCCGTTCCCCTTTTTTTAAGGGAAAAATAGTAACTCTGCTTCTACCAACAAATTTTTGAGTACCAAATTTCACCAGAAATCCAACTGTGTCTCTATCAGCGTAAGGAAGCATTCTTATTTCACCTGAGAAAGTGGACTTGTAACCTGGTTTTCATGAAAAATCCCAAGTGATTACGTGAAAGTCTTGCAAATAATTTTGCCTGATTGAAATATTTGATGTACATCTGCTCAATATAACTAACCTAAAAGTCTTCAAAACAATGAATGTACATTGTGATAAAAAGAGTGTAAACATATTTCCTGGGATTCTATGCAAGAGGTCATTTATCACGCAAGGAAAAAAGAAACACGAGCTTGGCTATGATTCCAAGTGCCATAAGATATGTGATAGATTTTCCTTTTTTATGAAGTTGAATGGCAATAATGACACACACACATGCACTTACAAACAGAAATACAAGTTTTATTATGTTGTGCTAATGGCAATTTGTTTCTTTTATCAATGCCAGTGAAACATACCGATTCTTTGATCTTCCCTTCTGTTCCCCAGGTTCGTATCTTTTTATATTGCTTCTCTTCTTGATTTACAGGATACACTTGTCCCAAAAAAAAAAATGTAAAAAAAAATGTAACATAATTTTCTTGTGCTAATTTGAATTAATTTATGGAATGTCCTTGCCAGCTCATCCAAAAGAAAAGAAGGAAGCTCTTGGGGAAGTGTTGAATGGAGATCGTCTCGTTAGTGCTCCTTATAAGCTAGACTTTCTGCAAGATAAAGACTCTAAAATTGTCTGCCAAAAGACATTGTCAAAGAAAGAAGTAGCGCAGTTCCGAACTGCTGTCTTAAAAGATTACTATTTCCAAATGTATTATGACGACTTGCCCATTTGGGGTTTCTTGGGGAAAGTTGAGAAGGAAGGAAAATCCGACCCCAGCGAGTATAAATACTATCTATTCAAACATCTCCATTTTGAGGTCTTTTACAATAAAGATCGAGTTATTGAGATTATTGCACGAACTGACCCTAATGCCCTCGTAGACCTCTCCGAGGATAAGGAAGTTGAAGTAGAGTTCATGTACTCAGTAAAATGGAAGGAAACAAATACTCCTTTTGAGAATAGAATGGAGAAGTACTCGCAGTCTTCTTCACTACCTCATCACTTGGAAATCCATTGGTTCTCAATAATCAACTCATGCGTGACAGTTCTCCTCTTAACTGGTTTCCTGGCCACTATTCTTATGCGAGTCCTCAAAAATGATTTTGTCAAGTGAGAGTACATTCTTATTTTTTTTTCCAGATTTTTCACTTGAAACCTACTGTTATGTTAACAATTGATCATCTTGTTTGTGGAAAGGTATGCTCATGATGAGGAGACAGCTGATGATCAAGAGGAAACTGGGTGGAAGTACATTCATGGTGATGTATTCAGGTATCCAAAGTACAAATCTTTGTTTGCGGCTGCCCTTGGTTCTGGAACCCAGTTGTTTACTCTGTAAGTATATCTTTGAGCTCCATGTCTACTAAGCATTAACTCAATCAACAAGTTTCTCATTATTAATTGTGGAAAATCTGCTAATATGAATTAAGCTTTACCTCCACAGCACGATCTTTATTTTCATCCTTGCACTGGTTGGTGTATTTTATCCATACAACCGTGGAGCTCTGTTCACTGCACTGGTTGTCATTTATGCTCTTACATCTGGGATTGCTGGCTATACTGCATCCTCTTTTTATTGCCAACTAGAAGGAACTAACTGGGTATGCTTTGCTTTTATTACCTCTCCTAAATACTTTATCCGTTTTGTCTAACAGTTGATTTATAATGCAATAATTCCAATGTTAATAATATATATCCATACCCACTTCCAGTAACAAAAAAGAAAAAGAAAAAGAGGAAGTCTCGAGGAAAAAAGAGCTCTTGGCAAATATAGTGAATTGGACCCATTAAATTAACGCTGTGGAGGGAAAATTTAATTTTCAGAATCGATCTTAAATTGGATTCTTTTGTAAAATGTATGGGTTAACAAATTTGACATGAATCGTCGGACACATAAGCATCAATTTGGCAAAATTTATAAATGGTCAAGCTCATTTTAAGCTACGCATTCCAATGGATCCACAAATACTATCGACTTATACACCACTCACTTCTATCTTTTTATTAATTAAACCATTCATAATTATTCCCAAATGGAGCCTAAATAAGTGAAAGAGTCTTCTCCCTTGGCACCGCCAATATTATGTATTAATGGTTTGGTAGTTTCTTGGTGAGCTTGTATACTTGAGAATTTTTACTCCATCTGAATTATCCTATGATGCACTATCTAAGCCAGTTGGCTAATTATTCTTTTCTTTGATTTGTTTTGGAAAGATGGTGGAGCATTTTTGAAATGGGTCATAAAATTAAAGTAGCTTATTTCATGTAGTGTTGAAATCAATATGATGGGAAATGCAATTTAAAAAATGTTCCGAAATTTAAAACAACACGATATATCACGGGATGGAGTAAATTGGAGACTGGGTTGAGTCGAAAAGCAAAAATTATATATTTATTCTTCTGATATTCGTTCAGAAACTTGATCATAAAGGCAACCTGATGATATCATTATTTTGTGTGGTTAGCGACCTTAAAAACTTGCTCTTACCAGTAGTGGATCCAGGATTAGAGTTTAGCTAGGGCAGACATTAACCATTGATGGGAGACGGTCAACGTCCATGATAGCAGGTTGTTTATTTTGTTATTTAACAATTTGTGAACTAGACTAGTATCGCTGATGAAACTAGATACACTACTAAAACTAGAAGAATTAGGTGGGGACTTTTGGTTTGGTTGAAAAAATCATTCCATAATCTGCAAAATGTCTCAATTTATAGTTCAATTAAAATTGGTTCAAAAACAAAGGACACTTTAACTTGAATAAAAGAGCCCCAATAATCATTTTTCAATTAAATTAATTAAACATGCATCAATATATTAACAAAATCAATTAAAATTGGTCCCAATTCATCAATCAATTTTTTTCAAATTACTTATAATATGCAAAATTCTCCAATAATCATTTAGGTACGAACTAGGTAGTAGGTAGGGATTTTTTCTTGAATTATTTATTACAAATCACATTTATAACTCATAACTCATAAATGATAAATTAAAAAATGAATTAAAAGAACAAAAACCAAGAGAGACATGAGGGTCACCACAGTCATTGAGATCGGAGAGGCCGGCTACTCGCCTGCAGCAGCAGGTTGCAGCGTCTGAGGCCTAAGTTCGCAGGGCAACATGAGTCAGGTGGGAGGAAGGGTTTGCATGGTATTGGAAAATGTAATGCCGTTAGCATGAATGGTGGGTAATGGATTTGGTGATTGCTTTTCAATTGAACCATAGGTCCACCGCCCACGTTTCATGAAAATGATGTTGGGCCGACTTTTTTTTTTTAAATAAACAAGAGGCCCAAAACATAAAAAAACCCAATTCATAAACCCGTGTCATCATCTTCCTTCTGGCTTCTTCCAGGTTTCATTTCCACCTCTGCAATTGAAGTTTCCTCCTCCTTGGTTGGTGGGTTCCCGATGGCAACTGTAAATTCCGGCGGAGCCAGCACGGGCTGCCGCGCCCCCTTGTCGGGTGCTGGCTTCGCCACTAGCTCTTACCCCTAAGAGAATCCACTGTTCAAGGCAACTGTAGCGCTGATAGAGATTCTCCTTTGAGCAAATTTTCTTATCCTGGTTTTTGATTTCATTTTCTTGTGGTAGATGTTGCTTAATTGTATTTATATAAAGAAAGATAGTTAAAGCCTAGGTTACCTACATGCAGACAAGGTAAATCTCATGCATTTTTATCTTTAATATTTCATTCTACAGGTCAGAAATTTATTGTTGACTGGAAGTTTGTTTTGTGGACCGCTGCTTCTTACATTTTGCTTCCTTAATACTGTTGCCATCGCTTACAATGCAACTGCAGCACTGCCATTTGGTACTATTGTGGTCATCTTTCTTATATGGGCCCTTGTTACATCACCTTTGTTAGTCTTGGGTGGGATCGCAGGAAAGAATAGCAAAGCAGAATTTCAAGCTCCTGTTCGTACCACAAAATACCCGCGAGAGATCCCACAGCTACCTTGGTATCGTGGAACTCTTCCTCAGATGGCAATGGCTGGATTCTTGCCTTTCAGTGCTATATATATAGAGCTTTATTACATATTTGCTAGTGTGTGGGGCCACAGGATCTATACCATTTACAGTATCTTATTTATAGTCTTCATCATCCTCTTGATTGTTACTGCTTTTATTACCGTGGCTTTGACATACTTCCAGCTTGCTGCCGAAGACCATGAGTGGTGGTGGAGGTACAATCTTTTTCATAATTTTTTTCCCCTATTCCTCCTTATTAGATATGTTTCTAATGATAGCCTTTGTCATTTTTTATTACACAAGCTCAATGCTTAAAAAATAGTTTTTGATGGGCCTTTTGTTGAGAAACACATTCATCAGTAGTTTGATGTTTGTGTGATGACTTTTACAAGTATTTAACTCTGTTCTGTTCTATATCTTGCAATCTTTACTTTGTAAAGCAGATCTGGACCAATAGAATTTTTTGTGTTAGGCCTTGTGAATTACAGTAGAATTATTTTGTACTTGGAAATTTTTGCAATTTATCAGTGTTTAGTTATCTTACTGCATCTTTTGATGAAGTACGGTGTACCTGTACTTATTCATGCTTTCACTTCTTAGTGCAATAACGATTCCTATTTTACTGTTAATATTATACAGGTCTTTCCTTTGCGGTGGATCAACTGGGCTATTCATCTATGGCTACTGCCTGTATTACTATTATGCACGATCTGATATGTCAGGTTTCATGCAAACCTCGTTCTTCTTTGGATACATGGCTTGCATTTGCTATGGTTTCTTTCTCATGCTTGGGACAGTCGGTTTCCGTGCAGCCCTCTTTTTTGTCCGTCATATATACCGCTCGATCAAGTGCGAGTAGTAAGTCCGTCAGCTGGTCGGTCTTCCATGTTCTACAGAATGCTGTATAAATATGGTAAGGCAATTTGTGATGAAAGAGAACCACATAGGGCAATAGGACTACTAGAGTGGGATATTGTATTATCTTACTACAACAGTGTTGAATACATTTTGTCATTTTCGATTTACAGCTCAACAATTTACGGAGTTAAGTTTTCCGAATTTTGGCTTTTAATATTCTAAATGAAATAGTAGAATAGGTACATGAGAATGGCATGCTATCCATACATGTTTGTTTAGTTTTTGAGTTCAGCTGTAGACTCTGTGTTTCCATTCATCCTTGACAACAATAAATATTCAGTATATAATTTCATTATTCAAGCTAAGAATGCAAAATCGCGTGATTAGCTAAAATCTGCATCTGGATGTTTAAAGCCTAGCCCATGTTTAGTATCAAGATATCAAGAATTTTGTCTTGAAGATCAACGGGAGGTGGTTGGGTCTTCTTGCTTGGTTCTTTTCTCCTAGTGGCATAGCGCAACGGCAATAATCGAAAATTGTTCAAATTCCCAAACTATAAATTTTTTAGTACTATCGGAATAAGAAATTCAGTATTCCCTTGACATGTGTACTATTTATCCGTGTTAAGGTCCCAATTAGATAATGAGTTTCAATTATTAAATAAATATATTAGTTTAATGGTGACCCGTAGTACCGAGTACTTTATGTTTCTATAGGAATTATGCTTGGGTGTGAGGGAAAGAACATCATTATGTATAAAAATTATTTAATGTCTGACCTGTAGTACTAGAATTTTTCCAAACCTCGAGACCTTGCCATTTTTGAAAGCCTTTCCACTCTCAGATGCAATATGGCTCTCCATTCCTTAGCCACCATGTTTATTTCCCAAATGCAAAGCAGCTCATGGTTGGGCCATCGCTCAAGCATGAAGGTTCTTTGTGATCAAGGGAGGTGCTTGAATAGACGTTAGGATTGGTGATTTTGAGATTTGCATCATGCGGGATTGGTCGTACGGTGTGCCTGCCAACAAAGCACATAGTTGGCCACCTATTTTTTCCAACTACTAAATTTTTTAAGTAACAAAATGTTTTAAAAGTGTGGTAACTATATTCACACAGCCATAATTTATTTTAATTGCAATTAGAATATCCAACCTTTTTTATTTTTGCATTATGTCCCTAAGTTTTTTATTCATTTTCTTATCATTAGTATTCAATTGATTAGCATATCTTGACTCTAATGACGATTTTTGTCCAAATATTTTGCTAATGTACTTCAAAATAAGTGACATCTTTTTCCTCATCTAAAGATATGAGGATCTTTTACATCTTTGTAATAGATTTTTTTCGATTAAAATCATCGTCAATAAATATGATGTGCTTGTTGGGGATATTACACCGACAATGTCCTTATTATATTCACAAAAACATATCGTTTATATGCGTGAAATCGAACCATAATTCGACTTATCAAAATAGTTGAAAAGACAACTTAATGATTTACCGAATCCGAAAACATGAATATGGACTCGTCATATTCCATTTTTGAATAAAAGCGTGTCATTGAACCTTGCAATATAAACATATAAACAATGTTAACAATATTCTGAAATCAAACATAAATGAAATCACGAAATGAGAAAGATAACGAAAGAAGAGATGCAAGTCATGCGATTGGCCGAGGTAAGTGTTGAACACTTTNCGAGGCAAGTGTTTGACACTTTGTCCTTAAGATAAATTTGCCCCGCATCGGTGCTAACGGTTTCTTGACAATCATCTTCCAAGATACAACAACCACGTCTAGCCATAGGAGCACTCCAAATGGCTTAGACCAACGAACTTGAACAGAATTCTCTCTTTACCGAACTTATGATTTTATGCAAAAAAATCATTTTTGATGGGAGTGTTTTGTGAAACATAACATGTAAAGAATGATATGAAATGATAAAGACACGTCCAAGGGGTCCTATATATAGAGGATGAGGGGTTGTGAATGAAGTGTTATACCCCAAACGTAGCAACTCTTGCCAAATGTCGCACCATTCACTGTTGCTAGCATGTCGCCAACATGTCGTTCGAGCGAAAATAACAAAGACTATGTTGCTAGCTTATCGCTAAGCTGTTCCTAGCATGTCGCTTGAGCGACAGTTCAGCATCAGGCTAACAACACACTTGGGCAAATTTCAGGTAGTTTCCTCTATTTTCTTCTAAATTTGGGGACTGCAATTTTTCATTCATCCGGAATTAGTTTTGAGATTTCAAATATACCACGACGATCTACTAGATGAGTAGAACAAGTAGGTCTATTTACGTTTGTAATTTGACCATCGGATCAAGTCCGAATATTTAATCAAAGTTGACACGAAAGTCACTTTTCCAAGTTTTTGATTTTGACACTTAACCAAATTCTCAATTTTCTAAACCAATTTCCAACCGTGCTAACTTATAAAAGGTTGAGGACAAGAATGAGATGAAAAAAGTTATCTAAATACAACCGTTCTTTGGTTCTCATTATTTTGAAAATACATTTTTTAATAAACTAATATTATACGCAAATTAAAAACTTTTCTATATATTTAATAACACATTCTCCATCAAATTGGTTATATAATGGGAGAGATGGTATTTTAACTTTTAAGTTAAATTATAATTGGTCTTGATTAATTTAAAATAAGTAAGAATGATAATAGTAAAAGATATACAACTTACTATTATGATAGCATCTCCAATCCTTCATGTTAAAATATTCTTTTCTAATAAGTTGACTAGAATTCAAGATTAATAATATTTAAGAAAAAAAATATCTCCGATACAATTTGATAGGATCCTGTTAAGTTGATAAAAGACACTTTCATGGATAGAATTCAAGATTAATAATATTTAAGAAAAGAAATATCTCCGATACAATTTGATAGGATCCTGTTAAGTTGATAAAAGACACTTTCATGGATAGAATTCAAGATTAATAAGAAAGAAAATATCTTTAATACAATTTGATAGGGATCCCTATTAAGTTGATAAAAGACACATGTTTTTAGATAGAATTCGAGATTGTTAGGTTTTTAGTGTTGGCAAACGTGTTGTAAAAATCAATGATCTATGGTGCAATTTGTATAAATTAGGTTATGACGTCTAGGGTTCGAACATGAAAAGAGGAGAAACACGGCGTCACATTTTCGTTAGCCTATCGCCTAGACACTGCTTGAACGAGAAAAATAGAATGTCTGTCACCCGCTTGTAGCTGAGCTCTCGCTTGAGCGACAATGTGTCGCTCGCCTGCCGCCAGCTTCTCACTCGAGTAACGGGTCGATCTGAAAAACCCTAATTGCTGTTTTGAAGTATTTTTTTCGGTTCATTCAACTTAATCACCATCTGCTATAAATATTCAAACCTATGCACGAATTGTTGGGTGGTTGATTATTATTCTTTTGCCTCATATCATTATTTAGAGATCCAAAAACACATTCCTCCTTTGTGATTTATCCTTTTTATTCTTGAGATCATTCAACCACACTTTGGGAAAACTAGGGCTGAACAAAAGTCCTGAATCGAGCGGTTCTTCATAAGTTAAATACCCGAACGGGTACCCGAATCGAGAACCGATGGGTTTGGGTCTAGACCAAGAACCGAAACTAAATAATTTTTTTATTTTTTTATTGAATTAATTAATTTTTTTTATTTTTTCTGAATAAATTAACAACTTAATTAAATAAATCAGATCGTTTCATAATTTTAATTTTAAAGCCCAAATCATTTTAAAGCCCGTTATTCTATTTTAAAGACAAGAAACAATAGAATTTGGGATCCATTTGCAGTTTTTATAAAGAATATGGATCTCCGTCATAATTATATCTTAATAATTGATATGACTACATGACTTTGAATTTGCTCATTAAATTTAAAGCCTTCAAACGAGATAAAATTCTAAGACTATTTCTCTCTCCTGAAACCCTAAGCAATTTCCATTTTCCATAACCGCGCCGGTGCAGCACTTCTAAATTAGGTACCCATTTATGCATCTATTTAAGAATTATACAAATTTTGTTTTTATAATTGTGTTCAAGCAGTTGATGATTAAATCAAATAGTTGGTGATTTATATTTCATTTTCTTTATGCAGGCAGACTGCTTGAAGTAAATGAATTATTGATATGGATCACCGACATTTTAATATTAATATCTACTTTATGATATTTGTATGCATTGAATTAATATTATTTGACAGCTAGTTATTTATATATTCTTGAATTGTGCTACGTTAATTTGTAAAAGTTACGAATGAAATGTCATTAGTTATATTCATGTACTGTTGTTGTAAATATTAAAAAAATTAATTATGCTACAGAACCGAACCCGAACGGTTCCATAATTATATTTGGACCCGACGGTTCCATTTATTAAATAC
>CAIGRF010199882.1:24999-51415 GCA_903798235.1 Fraxinus ornus | reverse complement strand
TTTTTTAAAAAAGGCAAAAAAGTGACAATTTTTATAAAAAAGTGACATTGTGTCATTTTTTTTACACAGTATTTTTTACTTCCTAAAAATATTTCACATGATTTTTCAAAATATTCATAATTTTAAGGGTATTTTTGTAAGTACCCCTTTTAGAATTGGTGTATACGGAGACTAATTTCCTCTTAAAAATTATGGGCCTACAAATCAAGCCCAACTATATCAGCCCATTCATTCCTTATCTATACCAGTCAAACTCGCGAGTCCAAGCCCTGTTATGTACACAATAATAAAAATTTGGATTAATCTTTATGTACATAATAACTTACATAAAATTTTATCTAGGAGGTACGTGACAGCAGTTTTATATAGGATTATGTAAGTTATTATGTACACGTAGCTTCGTCATAAAAATTTTCATTCACACGTATTCTGCCAGAATAATGTGGCTTAAAACACGTCCTAAATTCTAAAATCTTCCATCAGACTTCACTCCTCTCTCTCACACAGTTGAAATTTTGAAAGGATGAATGCCCTCGCATCTGTTCGGAGTCCGCAAACTCCGTTCCTATCTGGTAAGTTTTTCTCCAAAATTCAATTAATTTCTCCAACAATTTAGATATTTACCGGTTTTATTTACTTAGTGAATTTATTAAGACTACTGTCATGTTCTAGGATGAGCTGCGTGATTTTGCATTTCAGCTAATAATTGTACATATGCACATGTATAATTGTTCATGTGATGATGCAAATGATGATTATGTTTGATAACTTCGTTTTAGTTCGATCAGAAATAGCTTTTTTAGCTTTAATTGTTATTAAATTTCTAAATTGATTTTGTTGTAATTTTAATGAGTTTTATTTCTGACTAGTACTAAATTATTCACAGATCAGTAGTGGATATAATCCCCCCCGAGTGCTTTAAGAGAGTTCACTTGGTTAAAATTAAATGTATGCCGTTCTAAGTAATCAATATCTTGCTACCTTTTTAGCTCTTATATTGTACTTAAATTTTGAACATGATATTCTGATACTAATCAAAAGCCTCAATTTTATGCTGCCAAACAGAATCCCAATAATGGGTTTAGTAACATGGATTTGAAGCTTAGAATTGGAAATGAAGGGAGAAACCAATTTCTTTCCAAATCCCTAGTGCTTGAATTCCATGGTGCTAAATCCAGCTTATTGGATCTCATGTCAGCACGGATGCCTTTGAAGGTGTATGTAGGTTATATTTAGTTAAATTCATGTCAAGTTTAGGTGAACATCTTTGGAACATTCGCTTCATTTCATTGTTCCTTGCATGTCATAAAAAGGATTTTATAAGTTAATGTGGGGTATTCCCTCCACGTGAGGAACCCGTTAAGTGGTAAGTGAGCCTTTTTCCACTTAGGTACAAAACCAATTTAAATTCAAAATGAAATCAAATACACATACATATAGATACAGAGGAAGAGAAACTAAGTGTATCGCAGCTTCATTTCTTCAAAACAAAGAGAAAACGAGAGAGAGAGAAAGAAAGGGGTCTGGTTCTTCTTGCCAAAGACCGAAAGTTCATTTGTGGTCCGATTAAACTGAAATTTCAGTATGTTGTTCCTGGCGAAGAGGGCTACGTTTTGACCGGAGCTGATCATCTAGATTCCTCTCCATTTCTATGGGCTGTACACACATCTTGGTGATTTCTCCTTGTTATAGTGTGTATTTATTTTATGATGATAATGTTGTTGTTGATATCCAAGAACTATATGTATTAGAAGAAGCACCCCGCTCCTTTCTTCTGGCTTCTTCATTAAACATACTGTCTTTTACCATGTTGACAGTGATCACACCATTTGGAGCCGAATTACTCAGAGAGACAACTAAAGTTTCCCAACTGCTCTGCAACACTATTACCATCCTTGTACTTTAAATTTACAAGCCTTCTGATGACAAAGGCTTTGTTCTGTGCAGTCTTTCTTCATAAAGACCTAATTTCTTCAAAGATTATATGCATCTACTTCTTTGGCTATATGATGGAAGAAACTCTGTTCAACCTACTACCTAATATGTCCAACAGTCCTTCTATTCAACTTCTTCCGATCCTCATCGGTCTTAAAATCGGGTTTCTTGTCATTCCACTCAATGGGTTCAAACAAATCTTTGCAATACAGGATATCCTCCATCCTAGTGTTCCAAATAGAATAACTGGAAGATGTGAGTTTAACCGTGCCACTAGCCGAATCCTCCATTTTAATTCTCACAGAAAATACAGAGACTCAACCAAAGCTCTGATACCAGTTTGTTGGGGATTGAATCAGTAATACAACAAGCAGCGGAAACAACGTTAACCCCTAAGATTGTGTAGAATTAAAATGACAGTAATAATATCCAACTTCAATAACTCACACACACTGCAAGAAATTAAATAATTGAACACAATGATTTGTTCACTAGGGAAATCCTTCAGTGTGAAGGAAAACCCCCGGAACCTAGTCTAGTTAAAAGCCTTCTATTATGAAAATAATGGGATACACGGTTAATCCTCTCTAGAACACACTCCAGGAGCTACCAATACATCAAGAACACATATAGTTCTTGGATATCAACAACATCATCATCATAAAATAAATACACACTATAACAAGGAGAAATCTCACAAAGATGTGTGTGCAGCCCAGAGAAATGGAGAGGAATATGGATGATCAGCTCTGGTCAAAACGTAGCTCTCTTCTCCAGGAACAACATACTGAAATTTCAATTTAATCGGACCACAAATGAACCTCCGATCTTTGGCAAGAAGAACCGGACCCCTTTCTTTTTCTCTCTCTCGTTTTCTCTCTGTTTTGAATAAATGAAGCTACAGCACACTAAGTTTCTCTTCCTCTGTATGTATGTGTATTTGGTCTCCTTTTGAATTTAAATTGGTTTCGGGCCTAAGTGGCAAAAGACTCACTTACCACTTAATAGATTCCCTCACATGGAGGGAATACCCAACAGTTACATCTTAATGAAGTTAAGTTGTGACAGCGTGTCATAATTAGAAATTACACTTAATGTCATCTGTCCCTTTGTAATAAAATTCTTTCTCTAGGTTTGAATATCTTTATGTGTGTTAGTTGAACTACTTTCTAGTCTCAAGAAAAGGGTTGATCTTAGAATCACAGTTGCTAAGTATTGTCTTGTGTGAACATTACTATGCATTGAAAACTCTATGCGATGTTTACACCTAGCTTATATAATCCTCTTAGCATAATGTTTGATATAAGATTTCACAACTTCTATTAAACGTACTTGCGAACGTATTTATGCATTTCCTGAGGATATTTTTGTTGGATTTCTAATTTTTTTTTATTTCATTAATGCCCAACGCATGATGCTAGGTACTTCTCTGGTGCTAGCGGACAAACCACTTCGTTCCAATTTTTTATCATTCATCCCCACCTCTCAGAGAAGCACAAAAACTTCGAAGTGCAGGAGGTCATTGAAAATTCAAGCTAGGTATCATTGTATACCAGTACCTTCTTGTCCTTTAGTTTTAGTTTGGGTTGAATTAAGTGTTGAACTGTCAAAAGTTTTCAAGAATCTGTTATGACCAAGAGCAACACCACTAAAATTATATAGAAGGATGCATTTAACTTAAAAATATTTAAATAGGTTGAGTTCAGACTTTTTACTGGGCCGTGTGGTGCTAGAATTCAAGTCCCGCTACTTGTCTTGTTTAAAGTTAATTTCAAATTTAAGTTTTATATCAAACAAAAAGAAAAGATTTATCATTATTTTTAAAGAGAACATGAGTTGTTCTTAACAAATTGGAATAAAAGAAGTAATAATATTCACTAGACACTAATTAAATATATACAAAAAAGAAAATAATAATAAAGGGGGCAGGAGACCCCGCCCCGCCTCGCTTTAACCCGGTATGAGGGTGGGACAAGATGACAAAAATATCCGATGAGGCGGGAGACGAAAATGGCCGACCCGTCCATATACCCTTCTCGTTGCCATCCCTAACAATAAGATGACTCTCACCCACCCTCATCCCCATTTGACATGCGCCCAAGCTCTTTTTTCATGTCATTATTATACAATTCTTTTTTGCCTAAATATTTTTGTTATTATGAGTTTGACATTGCTATTTTAGTTATGGTATTGAAAACTTTCAATAGTTTTTACTTTGAAAATATTTGTTGTGTTTTGTTTCATATCTCAAGGTTTTTATTTACTCAATAGAATCGAGTCGCAAACTAAGAAAAATGTTAAACAAGTGCTTTCCATAAGTTTAATTTTAAGAATTTTTGTCATAAGGTGTTCACTCAGTGTCCCTTGTTTGTGTCCTGATGCATTGATTTAATTGTTACTTCTTGCCAGCATTTATACCCTCACTTCAAGCTGTGTCGTGATTTTTTCTTTTATTTTTTCATTAACATTGCCAGTTTTTTCATCTTAGTACAGTGGGGATGGCAGAGGATCTGGTAGCACGAGCATATTTGTTGGTGGCTTTGTCCTGGGAGGGCTTGTTGTTGGAGCATTGGGTTGCATATACGCTCCCCAGGTATGGAAATATTACCTAGTGTCTGATTCATCTAGTCAGATTAGTTCTCTTCCCTTCTGTGGCAAAAAGTTAAGCATTATGAGAATTCAGAGGATTGGGTGTGGGATATCAGACTGTCTCAGGAAACAATTGAACTGTAGGTCCACTCTCATTTTTTAGCAATATGTCTAAACATGACAATTATCATATAGATAATTTCTTGATGTTTCGCATGTTATTTGTTTTGGTAACCCTTGATAGTACCTTACTTAAAGAGGTGATGGGCTATTTTTGAGGACAAATATTTGTGTATTAGCAGGCTTTATCAATTCACTGTGCTTCTAATCTGCTGGACAATTCAATAGGTTGTATATTATGCTGATACCACATTATCTTGCAGATAAGCAAGGCACTAGCTGGGGCAGATAGAAAAGATTTGATGAGAAAGCTCCCAAAATTTATATATGATGAAGAGAAAGCTTTGGAGGTAAGAACTTGTTCTAGAAATGTCCAGTATTCTAAAAGGCGTGCCTAAGCGTCGCTCACGATGGCGCCTTATTTAGCGGTCAACGGCGCTAATGTGTGCATAGGCGGGCATTATTATCTTTTTTTTTAAAAAAAATTATTTTTTTTATAATTCAAAAGTTAATACTCAAATGTTGATTTACATTTGAAACTTATCTTTTTGTTGGAAATTTTTGAAAAAAATTATAAAGTTTCTATAAATTTGTTTTATATGTTTGATATGTATTATTTTTAATTATTAAATGATTTTTTGATTGATTAAAAATTAAAATAAGAAAACGCCTTTTTACGCATATGCCTCGTCGAAGCTCGCCTAGCCCATAACTTGACTTTCACGCATCGCCACGGATTACGCCTTTTACAACACTGGAAATGTCTCTACTTGATTGTGTGATTTATTTTTGATGTTTCAGTTGGGAAAAACTTTGCGTCACAATTTTCATTCTGCTGTTAAGCCATGTTGGTTACAAAATAGTGAATTTGCGTTTGTTGGTTTTTGTATAAAGGCCATCTGTAACCCATGCATCTCTTGTTTTGGTCACTTTATTATTCTGTGGCCAGCACTTGTGCATTTCATATTCATTACACCTAAATAAATCAAATTTACTAGCTCGTATAAGCTTTGCCCATTTAGATAGTAGCATATATTGAAGCATGTATAATCTTGGTCCTTTTGCTTCTGCCTGCCAACCTTTCTCCTTATCCCTCTAACCCGTGTTTTGAATCCATAGTCCTTTAGCCCGAGCTTATAATGAGCCCTGTGTGCTGGAAAAATTACTCCTCTCATGAAGAAAAGAAGAAAGAAGCAAAGGAACTTCCAAATAGAAGCTAAAGAAAGGGAAAACCCACTTGTCTTTTGCTCTAATAATTCTGGAAGAGGAATAAACACTTGGGTTTCGCTCTAAGCAGTCCTGGTTTCTTAGTTTTGTTAGTTCTCAGACAACGTTGATATGGAAAGAAGAATTTTCCTGTCATTCCTGAATGGATCGCCCCCATTATTTTATTTTTGGGCGTTGGACATTTCATGCTTTTAGATGGCTTTGATTACCCTCCTGATCGTGTGAATATTATCTCTGCATGCTTGTACTTCTCAAGGTTTTTGTTAAAGCATTGCGGAAGTATTCAATAGGTTGATTTTTACCGCCACTTGAAAAATCTAAATCTGCTTTTGTGACACGCCATTCTTTAATAAATCCTTTTTTCTGCTTTGTAGTGGATAATTCTAGTATCGTAGACAATAAGGTCCTCTGCATGATATATCCTGTTGACATTGTATTGGTATTGATGAAATAAACCTCATCCTGCTAATCAGTTGCAAAGCAATATATGCCACCCACTGTATAGGTCAACGAGATGTTAATGTTAGGAATGAATTTAGCCTTTAGCATCAAGCTGTATTAAGTCTCGAACACCCTGTTAGGCCTCGTGCAAAATGTTGTTTGGCAAGTTGTTGACTTGTGTTTGTTTGAAACCCGCAAGCGTACGAGATCATTGTACAAGTAATAAAATTTGTAAGCTAAAAGTATCGTTCCCACGAGGAATAAGGTTAAATTTGTCGTTCAATAGATTTTATCAAATTCGAAATATAGCGACACGATAATTGTGTTTTGTTGTTTATACTAATTTCTACTCTAAGATTACAAATAAATATGATGTTTATCTAACATGTGAATATTTGTATTGGAATCGTGAATCAACCTATTGCCATTTAATTCAGTACTTAATTCTTAATCTAATAAATTTATGCATTCAAGACAATCGATAATCCATTGTTATTCAATATTCTTTTGCAAGATATATTAAAACTATGTTTAACACGACCCGATCATATTCCTAGTCCGAATTCATATGAAAAACATGCATTGAATCACAAGATTTATCGCACATGATTACACATGTCATAGATATTATTTCTAATATATATTGTTCATGCGTTGATTTAGTCGCATTCTAAACTTATTGTGAGTATTCCTACACTACAAAAAGTAACTTATTATCTAATTGATGATCAGACAATCAAATAGTTCAGTGAAAATGCAAAACCAATCTAGAAAAATCAAGAAATACTAAACTGATTGTCTTGAATTAAAACAAACAAACAATATGGTTCATCATTCTTCCAGTACAATGAAAAATTTAGCCTAACATTCTTATAATTAAATTACACAAGAATAATTGAAAAAACATCACCCAGAAATAAGAAAGAAGAAGTAGGAAAAATTCACGTTCTTGACTCCAATCTTCAAATCGGGCTATGAATCTTCAAAATCCTTGTATGATTCTCCTTGAATTGATGTAAACTTGTCTTCGCATCCAAAATATGAAGAATATGATGAAATTTAGGTTCAATGAAGGTCCCCTCATGTTCTGGTCGAGTTTGGTATTTAAAGGACGCCAAAAAGATTGCATTGAATTATTACCAAAACAAAAATATGGAAAATCAAATTTTTACCCTTTTAGCCTTGAGGCGCGCCTTGGGGGTTTAAGCAGCCTCAGTAAGATGGAAGAAATAGGAAAAATCAACGTTCTTGATTCAAATCTTCAAATCGGACTATGAATCTTCAAAATCCTTGAATGATTCTCCTTGAATTGATGTATAGACTTGTTTTTTGCCTCCAAAATATGTAGAATATGATGAAATTTAGGTTTAATGGAGGTCCCCTCACGTTCTGGTCGAGTTTGGTATTTAAAGGATGCCAAAAGATTGCATTGAATTGTTACCAAAACAAAAATAAGGAAAATTAATTTTTTTTCCTTTTAGCCTTGAGGCGTGCGCCTAGTGCAACCTAGGGCACCCGCCTTAGGGGTTTGGGCAGCCTTAGGCACGAAATTTTTGCTTGGGGCGCGCGCCTTTCCTGCATGCGAGGGCGCGCGCTTCGCCTAATTTTCGACAGTTAAATAGTTCTTAGTATTTTTGTTATAACTTTCTCTCCCGATTTCCGATTGAGGTGATTCAAAATACATTGGAAAGCTAACTCTGAGGGCTACAATTCTTGTAGAAATATCATTTTCCAATTCGAAAGATTGCTATGCCAAAATTGGGTCTCAAAGTGAGCCTGAAAATCGGAAGCATAACTTTTTTCCGCTAGATGTTGATATGTGATAATATTTGGATTATATTTCATCCCTTTGGCTCATTCCTCATCCAATTGATGTCTAACACTCTCAAATCTTCATCGTGAGGTTTGAGTATTTGCATTTCAATCCTCGAACTTTGTATTTGATAGAGTTGACTCCCTTTTCCGCCATCTTTGCATTCTTTTCTCCAATTCTTCATCAAACATTGAGTTTTACCTATAAAATGAAATATAATATAAATTAGGTAGTATTTTATCCAAAATACAGTAAAATATCATCGTTAAAGACCTAGAAGAAGTGCAGAAACTACACTTATCAACTTGGAAAACATGTCAAATGAAAAGAATAACAAAAAATATAGTTCCCTAAATGGCCTCATTAGATTGGGGACAAACTTTAAGGATTCAAGTTAATACCCTCAAACATGGAACCTTACTATTATTCTCTTAAAAGTCAAATAAAACCTTCTCGGTGACGCTCTTGAACCCATTAATACTTCTGAAGGTGATTATAGTGTGATGGTGGCGGCTTTGGAGGTTTCGTGATGGGATGGTATGGTTATTTGACTAGTATATTAAGCCCCTATTTGACGGTCATTATTGAGAAAAATGATGATTTGAATAGTGATTTTTTTGGAAAATATGCGGTTAAAAAGAGGAAAAGTTATGGGGCTTACATGCAAAATATTTTATTGGATAAATATGTAGTTGAAAATGAGTATGAAAATTAAAAACTTCTTTTTAAAGGGAGATAAACAGAGGCTAAATGTTTAACTCGGGGATTTTGAAAAATGGGACCGAGTGGTTATCTTTCCTGAGACATCCTAAAACAAAAATAATCAATTTGATATGCAAGGAGCAGCCAAAAAACTAAAAAAGAAAAGAATATAGGAGCATAGATTCTATGTGCTATTACGTGCTTAATCAGTAGGAATTTTGTTCGTCCTATGATTACCATTGAGAAAGAATATCATTTTTGCTTGTTTTGTTCAAAACAGAGGACACGCAAGATACTAACCGAAAAGATTGCCCAGCTGAATTCTGCCATAGATGATGTTTCAGCTCAACTTCATGCAGACGATGAACCGAATGGAGCAGCAGTAGCGCCCGATGAACTCGAAGCTTCCATATGATACATACTTTCATATTCTGAAACTCTAATAATTAACAAATGTGAAATTCGACTTCCAGTGGTGTCTTCAATATGTGGATTACTGTTTGATAATCATGTTTGGAATTCTTTCCATTCCTATGTATATATTGCAGAGTAAGAAGTCGGGCTATTGAGATAAATGTGTTATAAAATGCTCAACAGAATATCTGAGATAAATGTGTTATAAAATGCTCAACAGAATATCATTGTATATTCACAACTGTATGCCTAAGCCCCGTTTGGCAATTATTATTCGAACTCTTTTTCTTATATACTCATTTTTAACTACACATTTATACCATAAAATATTTTGCACGTAAACTTAAATTTTTTTCGTACTTTTAAAATCATACATTCTTCTAAATATCACTATTCAAAATGTTGTTTTTTTTTTCCAAGTAATGATCGTTGAGCCAAACTCCTATACTTGTGAAAATCGATAGTATCTGTAGAAGGGAAATTTCTTGTGAAAATTACAGAGGTGTCTTTGTAATTTTTAAAACGAGAAAATGTATCTCAATTGTAATAGTAAGTTACATGAGAGTGTCTTTACAATTTTATTTTTCAAGCTCTTTCCTTTTACACGAATGGTGATGTCAGGAATAAATGTGGATAAGAAGCATATAAAGGCATAATAAATGGTGTTGCATGTAATTTATATTTCTTTCGTGACGTCGTTAACAAGTAAAATTTATTGTGATTAGTGCTTCGCATGTAGCTTTCTTTCTTGTATTGTCACCAAAAAAAAAAATAAAAATAAAAATAGCATTGAAATCGACTTTTATTGACGAATCAGAATTCTCTTCCATGAAACGCACGGTACAAAGATTATAAAATTTCGTAAATAATATTCGATTTTGTTATCGGTACATCAAGATATACATAGGAGTGTACATCCATCTCACATGGGGGTGGGACCCATTTAAATAAAATAATATTTTATACAAGTGTATCTCACTCTCATGTGAGTGGGGTGTACACCATTATGTACAATATGTACAAGTAGCATTTTTCAATAATATTTTCCAATGGTAAGAGGAGGCAAGTGTACAATGCTTATTGCAAGGGTTCTTGAAAGAACTACACCGAATTCGAGCCCTCTCTTTCTTTCTTTTATATATATATATATATATATATATATAAAAGCCATTTCATGTAATTAAATCGTTCACTAAGATTATGTTTAACATAAGCTTAATTTTTTTTACTAACCAATGAATAAGTATGTTTTAAAATAAATAATTTTATATTACTTAAATTTAAAATAAATACATTAGTATTTTGAGGGTAATCTTTTCCATTAAAAAAATAATTGTAAATTCTGGAGATAGATTAATCATTGAACGGAAGAAAATTTTTCAATCCCCCACCCACCCAACGTTGGTCCTTTGGAGAGGTATAGTTGTAAATACATAAATCATTCGTCCTAATTTCCAACGAAAAACAGAAAAAATTCCCAATACAAAACCTGGAGTGAATCAAAATTTTTAAAAAAAATTTATTTCCAAAATCCGATGCACTGTGCTTATTCTGTCCAATTTCCAACACATAATCGACAACACACTCTTCCATTAAACTCTGATGTCATCACTCTATGATTATTACTAATCAAATCAAATCAAATTTATTAATCTAGCCCTATCCGCATAACCCAATTCTTCAAGGTCTCGGGTCCGACCCGCCATAGCAGTCGGTGGAGCTGTCGGATCTTGTAAACTGTCTCTCCTTGCATGTTGAATGATCTTTGTCGATCTGTGGACTCATTCGTGGATTCGATCCCAAAGATTAAGGAAATATAATTGGTGGATTTTATTTCTAGACGAGAATTTTTAGATTTATATTCAGGAAATGGCGAGGCAGAGTCCGAGTATGGATCAATTTGAGGCCTATTTCCAGAGAGCTGATATGGATCGGGACGGTCGGATCAGTGGCAACGAGGCTGTTGCGTTTTTTAGAGGGACCAATTTACCCTCACCAGTCCTTGCTCAGGTTCCCCTGCCTTTTTTTGTATTTATTATTTCATTTTGGTACCCAGTTAGACGTTTTTAATTCTGTGGTTAATACAATTATGAATTGCTTTGAGCTCAATAATAATTACGGTGACTGTCAACAGTTTGGATTACAATTGAACGGGGTAGTAGATACTCTGTTAAATACCGGGTGGAATAGTAGGAGTAGATGATTATGTAATTTGAGCTATGTTTAAATTCTCAATCCTCAGCAGTCAATTTCAGGTTACATCTAGATGAGGAATATGAAGGCAACAATTAAAGCATTTTTGTTATTTAAAATAGGGATATGAATAGGTGACGAGAGAAGTCACTCTTGTTTTAAGAAGAAGAAATCAAAAAACAGATACAAACAACAGCAGAATAAGTTGCTGTGCATATTGTTGGGACTGTGTGGGTTAACTTTGTTAAACTGAGATGAATAGTAGAAGTCACACATAGGCAAGCTATATTGCCCTATTCTCATGTTCGAGCGAGATATAGCAGACAAGCAAGGTTCTAGGGAATCAGATCGCTGCTTTTGCTGCATAGATCTGGGAGCTCTTAATTAATACCGTATTATATAGCTCTCTAGCTGTGTGTGTATATCCCTTGGTGCATTGTTTTATCCCCTACAGAAAAACTTTGGATTCGTCAGAAACAATAACCATACTTGATATGCGGATATGGAATTGAAGGCGAGCAACGATTGGGCTAGATGGAATTTTTATCTGCACAATCTCTTGATTATGATATTTCTTGTGAGTTCAATGTACATTTTATCTTTAATACGTGCGCTGACATTAATTGCGGATTGAAGCATTTGGTTTCCAGCCGGTGCCAATCTTTAAGAATAAATTAAATTTTCACGATTGTTCAAATTATAGAAGTAATAATCTCATGAATGATGATACCTATGAATTATTGGATAATGATTAAGCACAGTTTAAGATATGATACAAAGCTCTCAGACTTTCGTTTTATGCGTGGGAGATTTGTGTATGGTTTATATTAGTTGAGAGAAAACCTTATATTAGGGTACATGGGGAAGCAATATGGAGGGTGCTAGAGAAGGAATTTCTATTAACTATATCAATACAAGATGTGGTGACAACAACGGTAGAGATTATCTTTTCACCATTCTGTTGGAGAATCTGCTGTTCGTGTAAGAATATATGAGTTGCATAGAGGCATAGTTGAAAAATATTAAATTTAGGATTTTATCCACGTTGACATATTTGAGCAGTGTTTTCTTGTAATTAGTGATGTCATAGAATTTTTTCCTTTTTGTATTTAACAACAATAAATTTGTTCTATTCCATTCTATGAATAAGAGGGTGAAAATTTCACTAAGCCCAGGCTGTGTACATGGTATTGGAGCCATCCTATTGTACTTTACCATTTCGACCTTCATTGCATATATTTATTTTGGCTGTCTCTGTTGTTATTTTTCTACCTCATCTTTCTGTTTAAAGGTATCATCACATTGCACCATGACATATACCTCTAAACATATCGATTCTTAACCCAAAAATACTGCCAAACTTCAAAGTGTAGTAGGTTCCTTTAAAGTCAACTGTGGAAACCATCTTGAGAGTTCACATTTAGTGAAAACTTACTTGAAGGGAAGGGAAAACTAAATCGTTTGCTTGGTCTAGTAATTAGCAAGACATATCAAAAGTTTTTGCATGGGATAAATGACTTCTAAATAATATCATGCTTATAGAACACTATGCAATCTGAAGTCGATTGTACGTGTGTATATCTCTCAATGACGCAAGAAATTTGGGAACCAGTTTATCAAAACTACTCCGAGGTGAGAGCATTAGTAAAAAGAGAAAGATATCATCAATGTTGGTGGGAAAATTTATATCCGTTCTCACTTACTACGTAGATTATTATTATGAAAACTCAATCATATATAAAAACAAGTTTTAGTTACCCGGCTTCTCCCGCACTAAGCTGAGGAATATTGTAGAGCTGTGCCAAATATTTTTCTGAGTTTTCTAGAAGTAACTAATAAACTTAACACCTCGATCAGACATAACTACCGATTTCAATACACGTAAATGAGCGATTTTCTTGAAGAAAAATTTAGTGACACAGGAGGCATCAATAGTTTTTAAACTGGGAATAAAATGTGCTATTATAGAACATGTCCACAACTATGAAATAGTATTGTGACTCCTAGCAATTTGAGGCAGTCCTAGAATAAAGTCCATACTAAGGTCATGCAAGTGGTATGCACGTGGAATTGGAAGTGGTGTGTATATCCTAGGGGTTTTTAGTCTTGCCCAATTGACACGTACGACACGAGGAAACAATGCGAACAATGTCCCTTTTTGGGAGGGCCATAAAACCTATCTTCCACTAAGGCAATTGTCTTATCCCTAACTAAACGTCCCGTATGACCTTTGGTGTATAGTTGTCAATCAAAAAAATCTCTAAAATCTCTAAGTGAAGTATGATGGATACACATCTAATCCTTTGGAAAGATACCTATCCAAGAATGTTCACATGTTCTGGACTGTTACTTAAGAGGTGTTTAAAGATGACACTGAAATCTGGACAATGACGATATTTGTCTTAAATCACACAAAACTTCACATTATTGCTCATAGAGTGTATAGCAGTGGTGACACGACTTAGGGTTTGTACAGCCTTATTTTCAAACCCCATAATAGTTATCAGACCAATTATGCTTTATGGTACTACTTTTGGGTTGTTAAATAACAAAATATCCATAAGATGCAAGTCACGGAAATGAGGATGTTAAGATGGACCATATAGAATATATTAGGCAAGGAATGAAAATATATGTAAATAAATTAGGTGCAGCAATTGAGTATAAATAAGAAATAATGACTTGGATGATTGGGGTATACCTTGTGAAGACATTAAGAAACTCGATTTTATAATGAGTGATGCAATTCTAGTAGAACAGGTTAAATGGTTGGAAGATGACCAAAATTAACTTGGCCTGGTTCGGTTGCATTGAATCTTCTTGAACAGTAGATGAAGTAATGGATCAAACAGGGTGGCAAAAAAATAAAATAAAATAAAAAATTATGTAGTTTATTTTATATTTATTGGGAATAAGACTTGGTAATTCTTGATGATATTGACTAAAATGAAGAATTGAAGCAAGGTCTTAATATGGGGAAGGAGCGTGTTCTTAATTATCTGATTATGGCTTTGAACTCTTTAACATTTAGATTAGGAGCAGGGTGTTACTGATAAGCTAATTGTATCTCAACGGTGGTAATATAACATAGTTGGTTCTGAAGTTTTTCTTAGCTGACCTTACATTTACTGTTCAGATCACATTCAACTGATGCATGACAGTTGCATAATTTATGCTTTTGTCTATCACCGTACATGCCTAGGGCTCTTATTGAATTGTATATGATTATTATAGTTTCAGCAATGGGATCAGTACTGATAAACATGCAAACATTTCGTGTAAATATATCTGTTACTCTTAGGTCTGCCATTTTCTATTATTTGTTTTGAACGCTAGAAAGTCATTTTTCTGGCTTATGTGCAGATATGGACATATGCTGATCAAAATCGAAGTGGTTTCCTTGGTCGTCCCGAATTTTATAATGCTCTTAAACTTGTTACAGTGGCACAAAGTAAGCGAGAGTTGACTGCTGATTTAGTGAAGGCTGCTTTGTATGGTCCGGCTTCAGCTAAAATCCCTGCTCCTCAGATAAACTTTGCAGCTACACCAGGCTCTCAGTCAAATATTAATGCAGGCGCATCCACCACACCTTTGAGTGGTAATCCAGTCGCTAATCAAAGTACTGGTGCAAGTCGCCCACTTGGTTTTCCATCTCAGCAAACTCAACAGGTAAGGCCACCTCAGCCTCCACTTCCTAGCTCTGGATTCCAGCCTCATCAAGGTGTTGCAAGCCAAGGAATGCCTGGAGTAGGTGCTATAAACGTTCCTCAAGGCCCTAATTCCTCTGGTTGGGTTGGTGGGAGGACTGATGGTTCCCAAACAGGATTCACTTCTCAAAATTTCAATCAGAGCTCCAGCCCATCTACAACTCAAGGTGGCTTTGGCCCGGGTATGTCACCATCTTCACCTGTTACACAATCTATGCCACAGAAGACTACTGGGTTGATGCAACATACTTCACCCAAACCGCAAAATACTGTTCCCCTGGGTACCCAGATTGGAGTGAAAGACTCCAAATCGCTTTCAGTTACAGGAAATGGCTTTTCGTCAGACTCAGTATTTGGAGATGTTTTCTCAGTGACATCATCTCAACCAAAGCAAAATTCCACAATGCCTTCATCTCCTGCCAGCAGCTTACCTGCTTCATCATCCACAGCACATATTACTGCAGGGAGTCAGCTTACAGTCAATTCAAGTACTCCTGCTCAGCAACCTCCATACAATCAAACTCAGCAATTTCCGTCCACATTAAAAGCAAACCAACATCCTTCAGCGCAAACTTCATCTACATTTTCTGTTGCATCTGGAAATTCTATTCCTGGCCAATCTCACCCTCCATGGCCAAGAATGTCCCAGGCTGATGTTCAGAAGTATAGCAAGGTATTTATGCAGGTTGACACTGACAGAGATGGAAAAATCACTGGTGAACAGGCAAAGGACTTGTTCTTGAGTTGGAGGCTACCGCGAGGTACGTTATGCTTTATTAACATCTTGATTGATTCCATTGCAATTTTGTGTCTTTTTTTTAAACTATCATTTACTGATAATCTACATATTATCCTTGTTTCCAACAGTGTCTTTTTAAAAATAAAATAAAATAAAATTGTGTAAATATCTTATTCGTATGTCTTTGATTTGCCAGATTTTTTTATTTTATTTTTTTTCGTTTAGCATTGTTCATAAAAGATTCTGTCAGTGACGAAATATGTATGAGAGAGAGTTGGGGCAAGAAAGTGAAATTATTGAGGGTGTAAATCAGCACAACCCGGTTTTGGGGTGGCGTACCTTGTCCGGCCGAACATTTTGACAGGCCATACTGGGCTGGCCCCATATATGCTTGGGTCCTTGGGCATTGTGGGCCGTCATACCAAGTGGTTTCTTGTTTCTTTATTTAGTTATAATATAAATGAAAAACATGTGTATGTTTGCGATATGATTGCTTTGTGCCTATCTTGGCCTCTTTGGACTCTGCAGAGTCCCAACTCTCAGTTCAGAGTTGCCTTTGTGCTGTTTTCTTCAAATAGGCTCGCAAGACAGAGCCTTTCTACCTTTTAGGTTAGTTTGTTTTAAATATTACTGGTCTCTGTCGCCTGTCCAAGCATTGCCCTTATGGTCTAGTGCCTGGGTTTGGCTTTTTCATGAACTGTGTCACGGCCCACTGTTATAACCCCCTAGGTTTGGGATTCTCAAGATCACATTACTTGTTGAAATCAGACTAGCTTAAAAACATGCAGTGCAATTATAACCTGAAGCACCACGTGCATATACATGTACTCTATGATCTGGATAATATAGATCCTAGAAGAAATTAAATGACACTCAAAACTTGTATTGAAACTCTGGTAACTGATCTTGAAAATTCTGACTCAATGGCTGCTTTCTCTCCGTCTTCGCTTGACATGGATTTTGGATCCAAGAAATTAGGCCTCTAATGAAAGTTCTGGGTAGTGGGTAGCATGAAAATATCTATATGACACGAATAAGACGAAATGTTTCTATGCCAATCTGAACCCCTCTTTTCTTTTTGCAATTACAAGTTTAAAGATGATTAGCCAATTAAATTCATCATTCTGACCTTTTCTTTTATCAATACATATTCTTTTGTTTATCAGAGATCTTAAAGAAGGTCTGGGACTTATCCGATCAAGACAACGACAGCAAGCTTTCTTTGAGGGAATTCTGCATTGCTCTCTATCTTATGGAGAGATATAGGGAAGGCCGCCCTCTCCCTACAGTGTTTCCAAGTGGTGTTATGTTTGACGAGACATTGTTGCCTGCCTCCGGTCAACCTAACACTGCATATGGAAATACAGCTTGGAGACCTGCTGGTTTATGTTTTTCCCTCTACTGAACTCACTGTCCACCACACATGAGCACATACACATGTGCATATTATGTATCTCCATTTTGTTTCATGATCTATTACTTTGTTATTAGGCTTCCAACAAACTCAAGGGACTAGGAGTGCACGGCCAGCCACTTCTGTTGGTGTAGGAAAGCCACCTCGTCCAGTTAGTCGTGATGATAATATGCAGCCCAGCCAACAAAAACCCAAAGTTCCAGTTCTGGAGAAGCATCTTGTAGATCAACTTAGCACAGAGGAGCAGGATTCCCTGAACACAAAGTTTCAGGAGGCGAAGGATGCCGAGAAAAAGGTGATTCAGTGCTGCTAACTGGATTCTCTCTCTCAATATCATCTCTCTCTCCCCTCTTCCCTTTGTTTGCTCATTACTGCTACCAAAATCAATTTTGTAGTTCCTGAAATATAGCTATGTGCTTGGGCTCCTAAAATAGGATATCATCCTTTATAAGTCTGGATAATGGGCTTTAGTAACAAAGCTAAAGGAGGTAATCCAGAGTGAATCAGAGTGTATATCCATGTCTAATGTAACCTGTTATATACTTTAGTTCTTTGTTCTTATGATGTAACTATTTAGAGTTGCAAAAAGAACACTGCTCAAGAGTTTCTTTTAACAAGAAAAAGAGTAGAAATACAAAGTCGATTAAGCCCCTGTTTGACTCTCTTTATTTCCCATACTCATTTTCAACCACACATTCTTACACTTAAACCCAAAATTTATCCCTACTTTTTAACCACACATTCTCCAAAAAAATCACTATTCAAAACATCATTTAACCTCAATTTCTTTTTATAGTTGCCATCAAACATGGGCTAACATATGATTCATCCGATGGGTCAAATTTATTAGCTCCAGAGATTTTTTAAACATGTCTTATTTTTATTTGCCTTTCCCTAAGTGAGTTTGGATGACAACTTGTTAAAATTTTCATTAGCTCATTCCATGTAACATGTATCATGATGCTTTTCTAAATCTTGAAACAGCAATCATAGAACTTTCGTTGATTATCAGATGTTTCATTGAAGAATTCCTTTATATATTCTCAGTCATTACAATCGACCTGAGAAAGGATCGTTACAACACAAGAATGCAAAATATGTGATACTTATATCGGAACCATAATAGCTACTAGTGGATGAAAAGTTCTCGGTCTATGTGTTTCTTGTGCTATTTCATTGTTGCAGCATAAGTTTTTCACAATTCTAATTGGATAGTTTTTACGTTATTTAAGAGCTTAACTTTCGAGTAAAGCTGGATTGTAGGATGTCGTTGTTCAAGTTCTTAGACTCTCAAAGGACACAAACTGTCTCTTTTGGTACCTTATCCAAGAATTGAGTTGCTTTCTTTGATTCCCATCAAAAGTATTTCTAAGAGTTTCAGATGTTTGAAGCAATTTTTTTAAACATAACACACATCTAGGTCAATGTATAAATTTTCATTGTATGGTTAATTTGATCATGACTTCTAGCTGAAGTTATTAATGCATCTATAGATTTTGTATATTCCTTCAGTTACACGAATCCAAATTAAGAAGAAATATATTTTACATAGCTTCACAAATCCTTTCGAGAAGTCACCTGCTTCTTTGATTTTGTATAATATTATTTCTCATCAGTGGACTTGTTTGAAACTAGGGCAAGTGATGCTTGATATTCAACAAGCATGTTTAAGAGGCTATACAATTTAGGATGAAGGGATACTAAATAAAGGATTTTGGCCTATTCTAATAGTAAATTTGTCCTTTTCATTTCGTTATTGCTGTGGTATTACTTTAATTCAGTAAGGTTACGAGGGGACTCAAAAGGATACACATGATGTAGCAAATGCTAGGTTTGTTATTCACTTAGCCGTGGATAAAGAATATAGAGGGGGTGGACAGCCTATTCAGGTTAACTTTGATTTCTTGAAAATTGAATGCAAAATGAACTGTTAGCTATGCTTCTTTACATGCCCTTTCTAACAAACACCCTTCCTATTGTAGTTGTGAGACAAACTTACAGTTCATTCTTAGTTCTGCTTTCTTTTAAAATTTGAATAGAGGTTATATGACTCGTATTAATCTGATAATAGAACCAAATTTTGTGAATCGCTCGATAAACTCGACCTTTACCTTCCTTCCATTTCAATGTGCAGCCAAGTTAGCCAAGTTAGAATGTTAGTTTGTGGTTAATAGAAAGTTGCTTTCTTAAGTGTAACATTATTGTTTCCCCCTTTGTGCGATGTGTACGTGGTTTTCATTACCATGGCACTAGCACAATAAGATATACTTCTTGAGGGAAAAAGTGATTGCTTCCCCTTTTCCCATAAAACCTCACTTAATTTTGTAATGTTCATTTGCACTTTTGTCTACATTTTCAATGCAGGTATTAGAACTGGAAAAGGAGATTTTAGATGCTAAAGAGAAAATTCAGTTTTACCACTCAAAGATGCAAGAACTTGTGAGTTTATAGGATCTCTTTCTCATGCTACAGATAGGGTGGCATTTAGATTCACTTCGCAATGCATTTCATTTTAAATGAACTACTATTATGTTGGATGATTCTACCGATGCCATAATTTCACTAGTTCACTTTACATCCATGTGTTATTTGATAAGAGACAGGCTGGGAGATGTAGATGTAGAGTGACATGACATCTTATTTTATGGCCTCTGAGTCTCATTACATGTAGATACTTCACTTGTCCCATGGTTGACACGATCTTTGTTTTGGACATATTAAAGCTAGACGCATAATTTGTTATACTATATTAAAAAATATATTAGTTTAAAATTCACAATGCATCATAAAACTTCTTGTGCTAATATCTGCCATTTCCCAGATTCTATACAAAAGCCGGTGTGATAATCGGCTAAATGAGATTACTGAAAGAGTTTCCGGTGACAAAAGAGAGGTATACCTTTGGATATAAGGGTTGCATATATATACAAAGATACCTGCTATATGTGTGACTCACTTGACCAAGTTATTTATCAGGCTGACTCATTGGCAAAAAAATATGAAGAGAAGTACAAACAGGTTGGAGATGTAGCATCTAAATTAACCATTGAAGAGTCCACGTTTCGTGATATTCAGGTATTCTGATTACTTTCTGCTGCTAGACTTGACAAGAGTATCTGTTTACTCTGGCTTGTCCTTTTTCTCTTTCTGCTATCTATATGTGCTGTCACCAGATTTGTCAGATTATAAGGTTGGCTGTATGGTATGTAGGAGAAAAAAATGGAACTATATCGGGCAATTGTCAAGTTGGAACAAGGCAATGCCGATGGTATTCAGGTATGCTCTACCATCATATGATTTCATGAAGATCTGTGGAATACTTTTAAGAACAAGTTTTGGTTTCTCCAGGATCGTGCTAATCAGATCCAGTTAGATCTTGAGAAGCTGGTAAAAGCCTTAAATGAACGTTGCAAAACTTATGGATTACGTGGAAAACCAACTTCATTGGTCGAGCTTCCATTTGGTACTGAAATCAACATAGTTATAATTGAGCATTTTCATTTATTTCATTCTTCTCTAGTATGAACTAATCATCTAGTCAACCATTGTGGATTCTACTGTTGGTCACCACAAATATCTATCTTTTATGTTACTTATATAAACCTGCATATGAATCTAAAACCATGAAACAATGTGGTTTGCCTTTCAGTTCCTTCCGTGTGCTACTGGTTCTTTTGTTTTGACTCCATTTCACTAATTATTCATTTACTTTGACTGTTTCATTCATGCATAATCTTAAATTAATTTCATATCTTGGGGAAGCTGTACTATTTTAGCTTTGAAATCGGTATGAATGTTGTAGCGTGTGTTAAAATAATCAACACTGTTTTATCTGCAATATATCAGATCCTCAATTGTAATTGCATACATATTTCTAATTGTAGGGGTTATTTTTTATTAATGAGTCAGATGATGAAATGGGAAAGTATTGGACTTTTTTATGTTTTCTCGTTCACTACTATTCATATGCAGCCCTGCTGGCATGTATTTAATTAATGAAGAAGCTTTAGAGCATATCTGTGAAAGTCCTCAAGAGAATATCTCCACATAAACAATCTGGCAGCCCAAGCAAGAGTTGATTTATAATGGAATTCTTTGTAGACAATCAAATTTAGTTCATTTAAGAAAATATTGAATCGATTTGATAACCAACTTAGTAATTCCAAAGATGGATCAAAATGAGTTTGTCATGCTCTCTGAGAATATTTTGTTCATGTTTATATGAGCCTTTTTTTTTTTTCTGTTACAAATTCTGTCCAGGTTGGCAACCTGGCATACAACAAGGAGCAGCTGATTGGGATGAAGATTGGGACAAGTTTGAAGATGAAGGTGCTCTTTGAAATTGAATAATTGTGTTCTAAAATATACTTTATACATGGAACTTTTGGAATAATGCTATCTAGCTTCAAACTAAGTTGCTACACGTTGAATCATATGACCTTACATTTAAGTGAATCTATCATTTAATGTCATTTAATTCCACCCAGACTGGTGCTTGGCACCAGTGGTGTTAATAGCAATGCTCGAACTTTCGATGATGTCCTACAATATTATCGGCAATTTAGCTTCGTTTCCATGTGGAATAAATATGAGCCCCTGCATTTTTGAAGGAAATTGTGTTTTGGAATAATGATTTTTTTGGAGAATGTGTAGTTAAAAAAAGGAAATGTTTGGGTTTATGTGTAAAATTATTTTATGGGAAAATGTGGTTGAAAATGAGTTTTGGAAAAATGGAGCCAAACAGGGGCTGCATTCCTAGTCTATTTACAGATCCATCAAAAAATTTAAAAAAAATAAAATTGAAGCATACCGTATATCAATTGACTTTTCAATTGAGATCCTGCTGATTTCTCTTGTTGCACTTTCCTCAATTTCAGGATTCACATTTGTCAAAGAGCTTACTCTTGAGGTTCAAAATGTCATTGCCCCTCCCAAAGCCAAGTCTTCATTGTTTAGAGAGAAAACAAATACTGCCTTGGATGACATTGGTGGTGTAAAATCACCCTCTAATGCTGATGAGAAATCAGAGGTGTTTAGTGTTGGGGAGAGGACACCTAAGGCAGAGGGGACAAATACACCCAACTTAGAGGAAACTGCAAGAAGTCCACCAGACAGTCCTGCAGGAAGTAATGCTGTCAAGAGTCCATCAAAGGAATTCCAAGATCCTCAAACTAGAAAGGACATTAACGTTAATGGTTCAACCCATGCGTTCGAGACCCAGAGGTAGTGTGATTATTTTCTCCCTCTTTTGGTGGTTTTTCTGTGTCGTCATTTGTAGACCAGTATTCTGGTTGAGACCTTTGATTAGTAGTTCCAACTGTCATACATTTTATGTATAGATATATACACTGCTTTTTTGTCAAAAAATTCTGATGTAATGGATTTTCTAATGCAGTGAATATGGAGGTGCTGAATCCGTACTTTCTGGGGACAAAGGTTATGATGAACCTGGATGGGGTTCCTATGATATGCATTATGATATGGATGCGACGTGGGATTTCAATCCTCTCTCTACCAAGGTATCTGAGAACGACGCTTCAATGTTCATGCCTAATATTTTACTAGCATTTTCATTCATTATGGATTGTATTCTAGGTACATTTCCTGTGTTTAAAACAACTTTTCTCACTGTTTACACTCAATTTTTGGTTTCGTTAGAAGCATATATGCTGGCTCTCACTCTAACCCATGCCCACGCCCATGCCCGTTTGCACAAAAATAAAATAAAACTCCATTGTTCTGATGCACGAGTTTAAAACTTTCCTTTCCCTTAGATGCATGGGAGTTTGTTCTCATCTTATTTCTTCATCACTGTAATGCAGGACTCAGACGGTAAGAGGCATAGTGGAAGTTCTTTATTTGGTTCTGATAACTGGGATCTACCGCCAATTAAAACTGGGATGACAGCCACAGATTCAATGTTCCCAAAACAGGGCCCTGTTTTTGATTCTGTTCCTAGTACCCCCATTACAAATTTTGCCAGCTCTCCACACATAGATAACATGTTTCCAAAGCAGGGTCCTCTTTTTGATTCTGTTCCAAGCACCCCAATTTCGAATTTTGCCAGCTCTCCGCACATAGATAACATTTTCCAGAGGAAGAGCCCATTTACTTTTGCAGATTCTGTCCCAAGCACCCCAATGTTGAATTCTAGCAACTCTCCAAGAAGTTTCAGTGAAGGTTTAGAAGATCATTCATTTGACAGCTTCTCCAGATTTGATTCCTTCAACACGCATGACAGTGGCCCTTTTGCATCACGGGAAACCTTTTCGAGATTTGATTCCATGCGAAGCACAAGAGATTCCGAAATTGATCAAGGGTACTTTGGTACACAAGAGTCACTTGCAAGATTTGACTCATTCCGTAGCACAGCGGACTCTGAGTATGGACTCTTCCCACCGCGCGATTCTTTTACCAGATTTGATTCCATGAGCAGTACCAGAGACTCCGAGTATGGCCATGGTTTCCCATCCTTTGACGATTCAGATCCATTTGGATCAAACGATCCATTTAAGACATCACATGAGGCTCAGACTCCAAGGAAAGATTCAGACAGTTGGAAAGCGTTCTAGCACGATAATTTGTTCACTAGTTTCTGTCTCATTCGAAGCTTCTTGTGTGAGGGTTCTTGGTATAGGTAAGGCAATTTGGTTGTTTAATTTGACAATTGTCAGTGTGTTTCATCTGTGTCACTGTGATTTATCGATTTCTTAATATTTGCAAATATTCTTTTGTTTTTGTTTATCAGCTTAGATTGTAGAATGTGCACACGTTATGACGGCTTTTTATGAGTTGTTATTTGATTGTCAAATTTGTTCTTTTGTTTTAATGTAAGATATTTGAGGATGAAACAAACATCGAGAATGTGAATTTTGCTGTTTTGATGCCTACATTTTGCTCTCTGTCGTTTATTTTAGTTGCCCGTTCCATATTTGGTACGTTGGATAGTCAGGCTCGAACATGATCCAAAAGAGGACATTTCATATACTTGTCTATCATTTTGGTTAGCTTTAATACATGATGGCGTGGCCTCTCTACTTGCTCTCTTGTCTGAGTCTCTGTATAATCCTCTTTTCAATCAAACATGACCCAAATGGTTTATCTCAACATGCGTCATGCGTCCTTGTTTGGTCTCCATTACTTTTAAAATATATTTTTCATTCTCTTTTTTTTTTCAACCACGCATTCTCCGTTAAATACTATTCCAAAATGTATTTTGGAGAAAAAAAATGGGGCCACGAACAATAGCATGTATAAACATACATGTAAGAATATTCATATGCCCTTAATGGCACGATTTAATTTTTTTTTGGAAGCAATTTCTTAATTAATATCAATCATTAGACTCCGAAATGAGATTAGGGGACTCTCCAACCCATTTCAACTGAGCAAAAATCGAACAAGACTTCTAGCAAAGACGTGGGCTATGCAATTTGCCTCATGCCGAGTCACGGTGCGTTTTAAAGATGAATAATTCAGATATATTAGCAATCAAAGCAGTCTCCTGATGGCATGGGGAGGAGGCTTGTTCCCATCAGAAAAATAGATCAAAAAATGGAAATCAACACTGAATCAAAATGCTTCTTTTTTTTTTTCCTTCATATTTAATTTGCTTCCACGGACTATTTCATGAAAGCATCAGGGTCAGTGATCTGAAATTTTGGAGTGCTAAATTTGTGTATTGAACTGAAAGACGTTAGGGTAGGTCAAAAATAAAAAGAAATAAATAAATAAATTGTGATTTAGAAGAAGAATACTTGCTTGGATTTAATGACATACTTCCTGCGTGATTTAAACTCAATCCCTGTCTGCATTTCTGATTCAGCATCATTTGATGGTTCAGCGTTGCTTCCTTTCTGATCGAGCACGCCTATTCTGAAACCAATTATAAACATTGTTTCAAAAACTTAGCCATCTGATCATTCGGAGGAAATATTTCTGTGATGTTGTGCTTGCTTCGAGTTCCATTCACTTGATTGAATATACGCTCAAGAATCTGAAGCTGCACCTGTGTAGGCGTCTAGCGTTGTCTGTCAAAAATTTTATGGCCACCAGATGTTCCCAAGGGGTGACAACATAGATTTCCTAATCTCACTCCTGACGCAGAAGGAAAATGTTCATTATCATCAAAAACAGAATCCAGAAATGTGATCAACTGGAAGTGTGTCATCGTTATTTATTGAACATAAACTATTTGGAGCAGAAAACGTTGGAGAAGACAAAAGGAGACGATTCAAGGATTATAAGTCAACAAAATGAGTAAAAGGAGCAAGCATAAAAAAGAAATATAAACGGTTTCATGATACTGGAGTTAATCCATCAAGTTCATCAACTGGATGAAGATTTTTGTGGATGTAGTCGTCATGCAACAGAAGAAATTGTAATAAAGCATTCTGGTCTCTGTTTATTCATGATAACCTATCTTTGAAGATGGTGTAGTGACTTCTCTGAAACCAAAATCTGACCCCCAATGAGTGATCCCAAATGTATACAGGAATTATCGAAATTTTTGTGGCATAAAACGAACTATTATCTATTTGCTCCAGTAATTCATTTCTCCTCTCAACTCAACGGTCGTTTAAGGACCAATTCAAGATGTAAACCAGATTATGCAATCTCGAAGTACAACATTGAAGCCTTCGAGTAAAATATATCGCGCTTGACTATATAGAGCAATTCGTAATTTTCTTGTGCTCTATGTAAAGAAACAAATCGTTCTTGGTATGTTTACATTTCAAATTATTAACCATCTCGTCTAAAAGCTCAAGATTCCAAAGAGGATCACGTGTGTTGGCTTAAACCGTGTCTTTTCAACAGGTTCCTCGCTTGCAGACAGTATTCACTTTCCAATCAAAAGTTTTTACACGTTAAAGTGGAGTGGTCATGTATTCATTTAAATTGTCTTCAACACTATCAAACCACTTGATCAGAAATCGGAAAACTTAAACTGATATATAAACCCCCGTGTATTAATGAATTTTGTCTTCGTCATCAAAAGACTGTCAGATAAGTTTTCATTAATGGGTGACAATGAACAAACACAAACTAAGGGAAAACAGAGTATGAAATGGGGAAAAGAAAGAAGAAAAATTATAATAAACAGTTTTAAAAAAAAAAAAAAA
>CAIGRF010199860.1:2120-13117 GCA_903798235.1 Fraxinus ornus | reverse complement strand
CTTTTAAGTTATGAATTTAAACTCACGCATAACCACATTTCTGGGTATCACTAGACAGTTTAATAAAAGTCCACGCTTGCACCGGAGAAAGTGATGATAATGCAAAAAAACTGAGGGCCTGCTCGCTTCTTGTGTTCAGAACTGAAACAATGGTTTCTCCTGGCTAGTGTAGTGATCATGAATCAAGTATCCGAACAGCAAAGCAATCTCATATATTTTCGTTACAAAAAACCATCCTCGCTTACTTTTGAGAGCACGAGATTAGGCCAACTTTCCAATATACGGATCTAAAGAGTCCTGTGAAGCTTGTGAAACCATTCACAGCACGTAGCCTCAAATTTGCATATCTTTTCTAATTAGGTAGCAAATGGAATCTATATCGTAACCATCAACAGCGGACCCCAGGGCTAGAAACAGTCACATGAGTCCTGCTAATTAGATTCAACACCGATGAGAGACGGATCTTTAGGAACAAAGTTTGGTGAATCAAGAGGAATTAGCTTATACCTTTTCCCCCAAAAAATCCCATTGACCCGTCTTCTGCTCTTTGAGAAAATCAGCTACTTAAATATCTTGTAACAATGTTTCATCTTCAAAACTGTAACCTCTTTGTTGAGTTGCATCAATGACAAATACATATAATCCCTCATTGGATGATAGAAACTGATTGCCAGCAAATATTTCACCACAAGATACGTGATGGCGAAGTTTAATGTGGAGGTAGAAATTCTTGCGTCCACTGTCCCAATTTGACAAGCCCCGACTCTCGTACCTTTGTGGCTTTTACTAGTACTGCAATCTGGACATAGTAAATAAAAGTCGCCCACCAAACATCATTCAGATTTCATCTAGAAGTTAACACTAGGAAACTTGTTCACGCACTCGAGCAAGATGATCCTCTTCAATGCGCTGTAAAAGCTCTTCGTAGACTTTCAAAGAGTCAGAAGTATACTTCTCCATGGCCTTGAAAACATGTTGCAGACTCGCCTGAAGACTACCACTTTTGCTGGTCTCACTCTGATACACCACACGTCCAGTTAATGGCATACCACTGTTGTCCCCAGAGATCAGAACCATTCTTTTGTCTAATGCCTGAATCTCCTTTTGTATCTGCTGGTCTTCCCTCTCCAGGCCCTTAGCTTTCCTCTCATCCTTGTTTGCTAACATCCTTTGTCTCATTTCCGACTTATCTCGATCCCAGAGCTGAAGCACACTTGTGGCAAAATCTCGCATTGAATCAACCACTTCTTTCTCAGAAATTCCCTCCAATGATTGGGACCACTGGAAACATATTACGAACACTGGAGGAGCACCAATCCTACCAGGGGAAAAGGGAACTATTCCATCAGGTGTTTCTTCAGGAACATAAAGGAGACATTTCATAAGCCAGTTATTCAATGCTCTAATATAACCCTTTTGGGCACCAATCCAGTAAGAGAATCTTAGAGTCCAATTAATGAGATCATGTTCAAGCTGTCGAGTGGCTTCCAAATGAGCATCACTGAAGTTTTTGCGTAATGCAATGGCATCTAACCGTTTGGCTTCTTCGATTGCTTGACATTGATTATGATGGCACTCAAGCATGGATTTCCACATCCTGGTTAACCTGGAGCAAAAGACAAGAAAATATTAAATGGGAGAGACTGAAAACAATAATAGAGACCAAATTTGTTACCAAGTACTCTCACTGCATGCCCCCATACATGAGAGGATAATATAGTAAATTGGATTCATATGGCACCTAATTTGGCTTCCCTATGTCTTTTAATTTTATTGTTCTCAATGCTGTATGATGGTTAATTTGATGCTAATAAACAGTCATATATACTATACTCATTTTGATTAAGTATGCTCAAGGCAACAAGATAAGTTTATCAACTAAAGCTTTTATATAGTCTTCAAAAAACGTAGAATAGAGAGGGTTAATCCTACAGGTAAATAAAGCCCAATATTTTTTGGCGAAAGTCCAAACAATTCCTCTCCATCTTTTTCTTTAATCATCCTATTTCCATCTGAAATTTGACAAACCATTGTTACATGAACTGTTCCATTACAGCTCAAGTACACATGTTCAACACTAAATAGCAGGAAATATAAATAGCATATCAATCCTTCATTTAAACAGAAGGCTATAGATATTTTTTTACTAATGCAACTCTTGGACACATACTTGTCCCCAACACCCAAAGCCAAGTCCACCTAACATGGTTACATACCGAAATACAACAACAAACTGAGCCTTGTTTTTCAACAAAATTGGGCAAGGTACATAACTAGTTACATACAGAAATACCTACCACAAATTCCTCTGGCTTCTCTACCATAAACCTTAGCAAAAGCCATTCCACCTTAAGCACATAAACTTGACAAGGTCGAAACTTCCAGGTACCATGACTCTGCTCCAGCATCCACACATAAATCCATTTTAACACTCTTGAATGTCCAAAGCCATATAGTCATACTTTTACCTTATGCAATAAGGAACCTCCAGGCTTACCACCCATAGGAAATTAGAACAAAAGCCTCATTCTTCTAAATTCAAATTTCAGACATTTATTTCTGGGAGGAAGGTCAAGAGGTTTTTGTTCCCTTGCTTCTTCATTTCCTAGACTAAGCCAGTGATTTTTTTGGAGATTATGTGGTTAACAAGTAGGAAAAAGTTCTGGTTTACGTGCAAAACATTTTATTTTGTGAATGTATGTATGAAAAAGAGTGAGAGAAATAAAGATTGTCAAATAGGGGCTAAATGATCTGTCTATGTTTAAAAATGTGCGTGTATATTTTGTTAGTTCGCTCTCTGAAAATGGAAAATTGGATGGGAACTTTCAGTTCTGCAGCAACTAGACAAATAGAAAGATTTCAGATTTGTCCCCTCTACGGATCATCTTCAAGATAATTTACTTGAAATCTTCTCAAGAAGACAAAAGGTGGTTGATGTTGGATTCAAATTCATTTGGAAATCTTTTGTCCCTTACAAAACTATGGTGTTGCTATGACTGGTCTTAGCATTGGGAAATGTAATTCCTTGTGGATGACCCTCAACAATCTTACTTCAGAGGTGAAGATACATTACCAAGACCAATAATTTGTGCTTCACACCTCAAAAGACATTTTCTAGTGCGGGAGGTTAGTAGGGGGTGAAACAAAGTCTTCTATGCTTACATGAACATAGATGAGATTCGGTATAAGGTTAACAAGAGAATAGATCCTATGGGTGTCAACATATCACTTCATAAATATATGCATCAATCAAGTTCATAAAAATGTGAAGAAAAAATGCGATATAAACATAATGCAGTATGCAGACACCAAGTTCAAACTTGGGAGCAACTTAATACACAGTTTGCGAAAAGGTCATAAGATCCACATACCCTTGAATGAATTCATTTAGCTGTGGCCATAACTCATCGTCCCTCAAACTGTTTATCTTCACTGAGATTTTATCGACAACTTGAATCGCAATTCTAATTTTTGTGGATAGACTCCTAACTAGAGCTCTGGTTGCATCGATTTTTTGAGCCTCGGCACCCCTTTCATCTAAACGCTCCAGTTTACGTGACTTCCTATCATGCAGGACCCTCATTTTCTCCTCAACCTGCAAAAGCATGAGTATACATAAGACTAAGCAGTTGCATCTCTACTAGTTAAACTTTTAGGTTGGTGATCTAAATGTGATAAACATATTTTAACTCCACTGTGCCCACACACAAGAACATAAGAAAATAGAGCCCCATCAGAGACCTATGCTCAATGATCAACCGACAAGATAACGATTTCAATATTCACTAGTCTACAAAAGTTTTATGACAGATTAATCTGATTAGACAGAGCCATAAAATATCAATCTTGCCTCAATGGAATCTGGAGATCCATGCGAATAACTAATGAGCTTCAAAAAGAGGTTGACATATAGTTGGTACATAATTAATGGAGCAACTAATGCAGAGGACATTAGTTGCACAAATACAAATAACAGAACATGGGGTCATTTACAGGAAGTGTACCTTCACTTCTTCATACAGTTTCTTCTCCCACAGGTACAGCTTATGCAAAGTGGAAGAAATGTTTCCAGAGCCTGAACCCACAATTTGATCAACATCTAAGTTAGGATCAGCATTTTCATTATCGGAGCTTTTGGAAGTCAATGTTTGTGACGCTACCCCAGGCATCTGCAATATCTTGGAAGAAACTGCCCCAAAAATAGCCATAAGTTTAAACATTAAAGAGATATCAAGGCAGGTCAAATATACTCGAACTTGATTTTCCACTACAAAATTACAAGAACTCAAGGCCTCCATGTAATAAATTAATTAATTCTATATCAATTAATACTTTGCAGACAAACAACAAAAGAGAATTTTATTCAGGAAGTAATACAACTAAGCATTAAAAATCTGTATATCAATTGCAGAGATAAGAAAAATAAATAAATAATTATGTGTGTGTGTGTGTAATCTTTACCATGATTGCCACCATGTTTGTGCTTATAGGGACGCTTCCCGACCTCAAGCAACTTAGAAAGTTCGCTTCCAGAATCTGAAGCTCGCGCAAATTGAACCTGAATTTCTTTCACAACCTCGGAATCAACCCTGAAACCACCCCGAGCCTTAAATCCAGCCACATTTCCCCGATCTTTCGAACTGTCCTCATCATCAACCACCTTTTTATCCACCATATGCACTTCATACTCCACTGGATCACTCTCCATCCCGGCGCTTACCTTTGCCTTGTACCTTAACTCATCATGGTTCTGCACCCTCTCATCCTCCACCTCATTGGCCGCTCCAGCTGCTCCTGCCTTCGAATAACTACTCCTTCCGCTATCCACAAACTTCTGATTTCCGTGAACTTCCTTCACGACTTCATCATCCTCATCTTCCAAATCAGGTATTCCCTCTTCCTCCCTCACTTCCCTCGAGTCTTGGCTTGGCGTGTAAGCCGTATAATACTTCTCAAAGGTATCGAACGGATTCAAAAAATCCCAGGTCGAACTACTTGGTGGTGGCGGTGGCGGTGGAGGTGGTGGCGCTTTTGAACTCGACGTAGATGCTGCCCCATCAGGCTGAGATGAAAAGCCGTTGTAACGCGCCGGTGGTAACGAAGAACCCAAAAATCCACCTCCAGTACCCATATTCGGATAATTGCCGTAATTATCAATATTATTATTATTATTATTATTATTATTATTATTATAATAAGGAGACGAAGATGGGTTCTGAATATTATTTGCATAAGGATAAGAAGGATATGAAGAGGAAGTAGAAGATTCACCCATATGTATAGTTTCTGGGATCATCGGCCGTTGCTCATACACTACAGACGGTGTCGGTTGCTTCTTCATATAATTTTCATTCATAAAGCTGCCGCCTCCCTGAAAAGTTTCATAATTTATGGGACCACCATACGGATGAACCAGGGACGGCGCATCATGATGATGTAGCGATTCAGAACCGGAATCCTCTTCGTCTTCGGAGTCAGAGTGAAAGTGAAGATGCGAACCGGAGTCGGAGTGAGAGTGAAGGTGGTGAATCTTTTCCGGCGGTGAACCAGAAGTTTCAGGTAGGTCACCTTTCCGTTGAGCAGGAAGGTTGAGAACCGGAGGAGACGGTCCCGGATTGGAACCATCAGTATCTTGATTGAAAAATCGATCAAGCGAAACGCCGACGTCCTTAAGAGAGTGAAGATAAGCCGCGTGGGCTTCAGCCAAGGCGTAGCGTTGGTGTATGGCTTCGTCTAGAAAGGTACACCGCTCCCGGCACAAATTCAGCGCTGGTAAGTCATCGAGCTTTGAGCTGGCACAACCCATCAAATTTAATTTAGAGTAAAAATCAAGAATGAAATTAGATCGAGAAAGAAAGCATAATCGAAATTGGGTGAAAGATATTTAGGGTTGGAGAAAAAGATGAGATTGGGAAAAAGAAAAGGAAAAGAAAGAGGGAATCTTTTTGTGTGCCAGAGGAGAGTTTGTCGTCGGTTTGTATGTATGTATGTGTAGCATAAAAGAGAGAGAAAGTGGAGGGGAAGAGATGGGTATTTACACAGTGAGTCGGTCACTGAGTGTATGGATCGTCAGAGTGAGTCAGCCTACAATACACGTACTATTATTTTCACAAGTATTTTAGAGCTCGGGAGAAATTTCTCTCTTCTCTTTTCTTTTTCTTTATAAAAGAATGAATTTTGTAAGTGTATTCAAAGTCAGCTGTACTATTCAATTCATTCTACGTGTTTCAAATAATAAAAAACTGTCACATAAAATCACTAACTATAAAAATAGTATTACTATTTTTTTAAGAATTATTAGTAAATTATAATTTAAAAGAAAAATGATTTTCAAAAAATCTACCCAAACAATGTTTGAATACTTTTATTTTACACTAGTTGCCAATCTATTATCTTCAAAGCAAGTTGGTTCTTGACTTTTGAAAATGAATAAATTGATTTGAAATATTTTTATAGTTGTATAATCAGCACAAAATTATCGATTTCTTCTTTAAATCGTCAAAGGATCCTAAAATTAAATCACTTATTACGACTTTTTAGACATTGAATTTTAAATAACATACAACTTTGTTGTCAACAAAGAGTCGAGTGATTGTTAGATTTAACAGGTTGACTCTAAAAATTCGCTAATCTCGATGCAGTCTCTAAAACTAATGCAAGAACGGTCTTCGTAGAGTAGGTGTTTCGATGTTGAATACATATAGGTGATAAGTATATTAGGGCCAGTGACGAATTTAGATGGACAAGTCCGTGGTTTACCCCAATCCCCTCCTAGTCCATCTGAAGTTTGTATGAGCAAAAAAATTAATTAGTTACATATAAAATAATTTCTGTGTAAATTTTTTCACATATTAGTTTGACTTAAAAAAATAAATAAATAAATAGTCTGATCCTAAAACAATACTTATATTCTTAAAATTAGATATACGAAGAATGAGTAAAAATATCTAGACACAATACAGTTTTGTGATTAATCAATTTGTAACTTTGACGCATGTAGCTGTCTCATAGTCATAACAATTAACAAACTATACGGTTATTATTTTATATTAAAAAACTCACATACGTTTTGGCATTTAATTATAATATTAATTTCAATGATATACGTAATCAATCCATAAATAAAAATCTGGATTAAAAAAATATATAATGAATTACATTTTCTTGTAATTTAATAATATACTAAGAAGTTACCGGTCAACAGCAATTTATCAAGTTTTCTGGTTTTAATTATAGTCCATATTTATTGTCCATTTTTTCAAAAAAAAAAAAAAAAAATTCAAATTCATTTTTAATTATGTATTCACAAAATAAAATATTTTATACATAAATTCAAAAACTTTTTCTAATTTTTAAACGTACATTCTTCAAAAAAAACAAAATCATTATTTTAAAATAATATATTTTCTCAAAAAAAAAAAAAAAAAACATTTTTTAATAGCTACCAAACGGAGGCACAAGTGACAGGTTGAAAATGACAAATATGTGTAGGGCTGGCTGGCTGACTAGTCGGTCAAAAAGAAAATTGAGTGATCACTTATTCTTTCATAATGCGCGTCTCTATTTGGAAAGCTACAAATTAATTGAGATGACTTTTCAAATTACTCTATTTATTTTCTAACACTAGATGTGAGATGTAGGGGTGTTTAAAGGTGGATGGTCTCGTTCAACTGATCGATCCATATTATTATAATTTTTTTTTTTTGGTACTCAAGTATCCCAATTTAGCCAAACTAATTTCCTGGATCACCAGTCATCGGCCCATCAGTAATTNCTCTATTTATTTTCTAACACTAGATGTGAGATGTAGGGGTGTTTAAAGGTGGATGGTCTCGTTCAACTGATCGATCCGTATTATTTTTTTTTTTATACCCAAGTATCCCAATTTAGCCAGACTAATTTTCTGGACCACCAGTCATCGGCCCCTCAGTAATCGGCGGAGATAAACCGCGGGTTATGCCCAAGTTGACCAGGGTTCGAGCACCCCTTATACTCTTGGCTTCAAGAGAGCCTTCCTCCATGGTTATTACATCACCAAGCTGCTCCAACTAGGAATCGAACTCCTCACGCTGAAGTTGCAGGCCTAGCAATGCCCTTCATTTGCCAACTTGAATGTGCCCCGATCGATCCGTATTATTTATTTTGACTTGAACTGGCCCATTTAAAAATATGGTTCAAGCTTTATTCCTTTTTTGTAGCTGATAAATGAACAACATGTAGAACCACTAATGAACAACATGGAAATTACATTTTATTGATGCATTTGCAAATTACATTTTATTTTGAAAGAAAGATTATCAGCTCTTTTAATTTTACTCTCATCTTTTAATTATTTTATTATAAAATATTTCATCTGTCATGAATTAGATCGGATTAGACTGATTTTGGTCTTTTCATTCAATTTTAGGGATGATTGCAGCTGAAGTCTCAAACCTTTCAAACAGTAGTAGATTTTTCCATACCCTTTCAATCGTTGCAGTCGTCTCCCCAAATCTTTCAAATCGTAACATATGAGACCTCAGTGGACATTTTTCATTCAATCTATCGTTAGTTGACCCAAAAATTTAATTTTGACCACATTTTAATCAATTTTAAAAGAGCAAAATAGTAATTTAATATTTTTCTCATATAATAATTAAAAACTTAAATCAAAATCCAAAAAACTAAATAAAAAAAGGAAAAATTATATTCTTCATCAACACCCCCAACCCCCTCAATCCAAAACTAGAAATTTGCCACCGACCACCATCGCCACCACTACCATCTCCATCGACCAGTACCACCAATTTATTCTTAAAAACATAATGGTCAGTCTAATGGGGGGTAAGATTCAAACCCTCATTTCATTTGATATTATAATTGAAAGCAACAAATTGCCTTTAATGACTCAACTTGCAGCATCACTTCTTTATCGATCATCGTAGCAACCATCGCAATCTCCATCGACCACGAGAACAAGTTGGTGGGGGCTCATGAAGAAGATAGTTTTTCCTTCTTTTCTTTTCTTTTTTTTTTTTTTGAGTTTTTAAATTATTTATGATAAAAATATTAAATTACTATTTTATCCTTTTAAAATTGATTAAAACATAGTCAAAATTAATTTTTGGGTCAACTAACGACAGATCGGATGGAAACCATCCATTGGGGCCTCAATTGTTACGATTTTAAAGGTTTGGGGTGACAATTGCAACGATTAAAACGTTAGGGGAAAGTCTGCAAGTATTTGAAAACTGCAATTATCCATCAATTTTATGAAAGGACAAAAATTATTACGAGCTTGGACGAATCGAACTCTTTTTTTACAGCGTTATTGTTATTTGACAATAAAGAAAAACTTAAAATGATCACAAAATTCCAAAGGATTGCTAGAAATAAAGAAGCATCATATTGATTGTAGTAATAAAGGTAGGATATTGTGAAAAGATGGAAATAAAATAGGGACCGTTCATCATTCAATCAAGATTTCTAAGATTATATAATGGAGTATGTAGTAATAATACAACAATCATGCATCACAGGAACCAAGTTATATCTTTTCAAAATGGTCTATTCTAATTGTTAAACTAAAATATTCACATTCGTCATGGTGGCATGTCCAATTTATATTTTTCATCTTGTTCGAGCCATATTTTTGGTGTAAAATGTATTTTGAAATTATAGATTGATAAATAATGTGTAGTTAAAAATGAAAGAAAAATTTTGGGGTAACGTGTAATATTATTTTATTGAAAATTTTGTGGTTGAAAGAAAAGAGAGAAAAATGTACTTTGAAAAAAATAGGAATCAAACTTAATGTTAATTTGTTCTTGTTATTTTTGTCATTAAGATATTCGACTAGCTTTTTATCAAGTTTATGTTCGGATCGCTACCTTAAGGTGATTGATGTTGGTCAAATTTTTAAGTGAAATTTTATGAACTAAACCAAAATGGGTGGTGACTATATGACAATGAAAGCAATATAAATACTAAAAATGATGATAATTATTAGAGAAAATCAAGTCCTAGGTGTTCATTATTATATATGTCATCGTAATTCAACGTAAATAATGTTGGAAACATGTGAGATAGAATCAACCAAAAGGAAAACCAGATTTTCAAATATCTTGCGACGCGAGAAAGTAAAAAGTAGATAAAAACTACATGCGATGTCTTTTTTTTTCCTACCATATTCCTTGCTTCTTCCTCATCTTTTACTATACATTGTTTTGAAATTAGGTTGGTGTGTTGATAAAAAGACTAGTGCATTTTCCTAAAGATGTTGGCTTCCAATTTTGTAGTTAACAAGAAAAGACCGTCCCTAACTTTTCTAGAGATAACCTAAAATCTACAATTTGACTATTTTTGTCAAACAAGATATTTTAGACTGGATTTTGCTATTTATACATTAAAATTGTACATGAGGGGTTACATAATATGACATCGAGAAAAAATTTAATGAAAAAATTGATCATATTTTAAATTGACAATTGTTAAAGTGTCATTGACATTATGTAACCCATAATATACATGTAGCAAGATCCTTTTAGACAATCTTTCAACCAAGGGCGAAGGATTGGGCCCTAGACCCAATTTTCGTTTTTTTTTTTTTAATGTACAAGTTGAGTATAATTTTATTTTATTTTTTATTTGTGCCCCCAGACTCCGCTCTTGTTTTTAACTATGGACTATTATGTATTGAACAATCTTCAATTGTACAAAGTAATACATAATTATGGTGCACACACGATCAATAGCATCTAAATTATGCATGGCGTTGTCTTTTATGTGCTCTGATATCACTTGTTGGACTTAGAGACTCCTTTAAGTCCATGTTCTAAAATGCGCGAAAATGCGCCGCCTAAGCGCGATGCGGGTCCAAAACGCGTCGAATTCGACCAATACGTGTAAAAATGCGTCGGTTCAAAAGGGCGGGATAATGCGCGCGCCTATGCGGGATTAGGCGCGCCTAGGCGCGTTATCCCGCCTAATCCCTTTTGTTTTGTTTTTTTTTTTTTTTG
>CAIGRF010199839.1:0-11569 GCA_903798235.1 Fraxinus ornus | reverse complement strand
TAGTTGTTTATTTTTTCTTTTCTTTTTGTTTCATTTGAATATAAGGGTAAAATCGTCATTTTATTAAAAATAGTTGAAGGGGACCTTTTGCGCAATGAAAGGTGGAAGGTAGGGTTGAAAATGCCAAAAAAGAAGAAGAGGTATTGACGTCTTGCACAATGACATTAAAATGTAAGGACGTTTTGTGCTATTTACCCAATTATTAACTAAGGTAGGTTATATACATCCATCCGTCACACGTTTTAGTGTCTTCAAATTTTAATTAAAAGGATCCCAAAAAGTATACTATAACACATTCTGTTAAAATCAGTTTTTAAATGTTATTAATTTTCACATCCACATAGAATATAAATAAAATAATTAAACAACACAATCCCCATCAATACGAACATCATTGTCACCGATGAAAATAAGTAGTCAAAACATGTTAAGTTGATTCATCGTCAAATCCAACTTAAAGGCCCAACATGCAACAAGAAGGACTTTCAACATTACCTTTTTCCTTCCCATTTTACTAAATTAAGATAAAAATAGTTAGTTAAGTAGGTTATATTAGTCACACAAGCGTCAATATCTTCTCAATTTCAGCTCATAGATCTCAAAAAATGTATGACCAACAATGCGACAACATTTAAAATTAAATTATCAGCATACATTAATCTTACTTCCACGCATCTTACTAAAAACATAATAAAACAAATCAATAATTTTTTAGTACGATCATCACTGTAATCAACGGAAATAAGTATTTAACACGAGTTAATTTCTCCACACTTTCATGAATCTAACTTAAAAACTCAACACACAATAAAAATCTCCATGCTTCAACATCATTTCTTCACTTGGACCTTCCCATTTTACTTCATTCGCATAAATGAAAGAATATTGCCAAGGAACTAAACGGGCTATCAATTCATTTTGGGCTCGAAGAACTTGTTACAATCCCAGTGATAAAAACAATGAAGGCCCATGAATTTGTTCAAAATTTCGATAATTGGAGTACATGTCACATAAGAACATCACGATTTCTGCCATCTATTACCTCTTGTTCCTCTTCATATATTTATACGTTTTGCTTTCTTCTCCCTCCTTAGAAAGAGAAACCCGCAGAGAGAGAAGAGAGAAGGAAGAATTTGAGATAAGAATTCGTGTGAACAAGAGTTTGATTGAAGAATTCAACTGATTTCCATATGTTTCTTGTCGAGATTTAGATCTGTTACTGTTTGTTTCTCTTTTCAGGGAACTTCACAGGTCGGCTTTGAATGGAAATGAGAGGAAAAAAAAATGAGTTTTTGATTGTTCTTTCCTTCTCTTTAAAGTTATGTTGATTTATCTGTCTTGTTTTTGCAGAAGGATGAAGCGATTAAGAGATGAGGTGTATATGAACCCTCAATTTAAGCGGCCATTTGGTTCTTCTTCTCGAGGAGAATCGTGAGTTCTATAATTTCCTGTTATCTGGTTGATTTACCTGTATTTCATATCTGTGGTATCATGTGATTTTTTGTTCTGAAGTTGTATTCGTTTATTTCATGAAAAGGTTATGTTTTTATGATAGCATTCTTAGTTAATTCACTGAATTTCAGTAAATTTTTGTGATCAGAATTATTTGGTTCACGTTTTTAATCACGAGTCTAGAAAGTCTGATTAGGTCTCCTCCATAGCAGCAGCAGAAGATGAAGAAGAAAATGTAACATAAATCACAGAAGAATAGGGTAAACATTTGAGTTTTCTAGGGTTGCTTAAGGTGCTGTTGTGGGACTGGGGGAGGGGGAGGGGGAGAAATGGAAAAATGTTTTGGATCTTTGTATTCGGTGGTGGTTTTGCTTTTTTGGGGGGCTTTTTGGTTTATTTTCACCTCTTCTTTGTGGGGCCAGGTAGGAGTGGGTGGGGCGAGGAGAAGTCTGTAACTTCCCAACTAAGCTCATTTATGGTGTTTTGGCTCTATTAAGGGGAGGTTTACTTTAACCTGGCTGCAGGTAGTAGTGACTAATTAATGACCTTATGGAACCACCTTAGGAGGTAATTGAATTTAATTACTTTTGTTGAGAAGATGAAAACAAAACCTTAATGGCATGTTTGGTACATTGGACAGGAACGTATAGGATTGGATTGTAGAAGAAAAAGAAGTTCAAACTTTTTCCGCTGTAATGTCCAGTACCTTGTAAATATCATGGTCTAAGAGTGTAGGCAAGAGAACCCATAATTAACAAAAACTTGGATTTTCAGGATTTTAATTGCACTTATATTTTTTACCCTTCTCTTGTGATAAAGCTATGGATCACCGCATGCCCCTGGAGGAGGAGGGGGCGGAGTTGATGCTGGAGGGAGTGGCGGAGGTGGTACTGGAGGGAGTGATGTGGGTGGTGCTACTGGTGGTACACAAAAACTTACGACCAATGATGCATTAACTTATTTGAAGGAAGTTAAGGACATGTTCCAAGATCAAAGAGAAAAATATGACAGGTTCCTTGATGTCATGAAAGATTTCAAGGCTCAAAGGTAAATGAATCTCTCTTGTTAAGTTTAACTTGTGCATATTGGCTGTGAATTGAGCTTTTCTTTGTAACTTTATGTTAATATATTTCTTGCAGAATCGACACGACTGGCGTGATATTGAGGGTGAAAGAGTTATTTAAAGGGCATCCTAATCTTATCCTTGGTTTCAATACCTTCTTACCTAGAGGTTATGAAATCACCCTTACTGAAGAGGAAGGGGCTCCAAAAAGAACGGTTGAGTTTGATGAAGCTATTAATTTTGTGAATAAGATCAAGGTGATATTTCCAATCACTTATTTAGTAATAGGTTCTCGATCTAGTTCTTTGAAGATCGAATTATAACGAAATATCTAATGGATTTTGTTTTGCTGCAGAACCGTTTCCAAGACGATGATCGGGTTTATAAAGATTTCCTAGCAATCTTGAACATGTACCGAAAGGATCATAAGGGTATTGCTGACGTCTATGAAGAGGTACTCATATCTTCTGAAATATTTTTATTCTAATCATATGAACTTTACCGTCTTCTATTTTCTATGTCATCTATTCTTATCATTTTAGGTTGCAACACATTTACATGCAGGTTTCGGCACTTTTTATCGACCATCCAGATCTTCTTCAACAGTTTACTAGATTTTTGCCTGATACCTCAACCACAGACTCAACGGCACTTGCTTCTTTTGGCCGGCATCCCTTTCATCGTTTTGATGAGAGGAGCTCTGCTGTACCCACAATGCGACACTCTCATGTGGATAAGGTAATATACATTATGTACTTGAACACACACACAGACATGCTAATTTTCTGATTTTCTTTGTGAATCGTATGCCCCATACCTTTTTTAGCAGCGATTACGACGGGATAAGATTATTATCTCCCGCGGTGAACGTGATCCTAGTGTCGAGCGCCCAGAAGTGGATGAGGACAAAACAGTAATGACGTTGCACAAGGATCGGAAAAGGCGTGCTGAAAGGGAGAACAAAGATAAGAGAATTCGTTATCAGGACAACAGAGATACCGACAATGAAAATAATGGGGATATTAGCGTGCATCGCCTTTCTGACAAAAGGAAATCTGCTCAGAAAGTTGATGATTTTGGAAGGAACGCTAATTTGGTCTCTCATGATGATAAAGATGCATTGAAAAGTGAGTGAGTGGTGCCTTATTATTTGGAACTCCTGCACTTATATTTGGTCTTACGTGCTTGAACTGCATTTTACTTCATATCATCCTATTTGTTCAGCATGCATTTGTCGTTTTCCTTTTCAGATCAGACATTCCATTTTGTGATGGGTTAGTGGTTGTAGAAATGATAAGTACTTTCAGTGCCCTATTTAGCGCAATTTTTTGCCCGCGCACCCCCCATCCCCAGTTGCACGGACAGCCTTTTTGCTCCATGTAATCCTATATGTTCAAACATGTATTTTGTTGTTTTCCTTCAGGAATAAGATATACCGTTTGGTGATGGTTAAACCGTTATAGAAATGAGTACATTCAATGCACTAGTTAGGGCAACACATAAAAAAAGAAAAATAAAGTTAAAATAAGAAAAAGAAGGAAATAGATACAGTAAACAAAGTAGAGACCAGCATTGCATTCTGTTGTGTCACCAATTATGTTTGACTTGCTATCGGGTCTTTTTAAAGTTGGGTTTGCATGGTCATTCCAGGTATGTACAGTCAGGAGTTTGCTTTCTGTGAAAAAGTTAAGGAGCGGTTGCACAGTGCAGATGATTACCAGGCATTTTTGAAATGTCTTCATATTTACAGCACAGAGATAATTACGAGAAAGGAATTGCAGAGTTTGGTATGTATATTATGCATCAATGCGTTTTAGCAACTTACTCGGGACCTTTGGATATCAGAAGTTGTAACAGTTGTATCTATTTCATTATGTGATAAACATCTCAGTACTCTCCCCCAATTGTTTCCATAATAGTTTCAAGTTGCAGCTTGAATCTTTCCAATGGATAGCAACATTTTTCATATTTTAACTTTGCATCTTCCAGTGCATCTTTATTGCTTGATTACTTTTCTATTAGATTTAGGCCGTATTCTATTTTAATTTCTTAGCTACATATTAAACACACTTCTTTATCTGGTACTAACACGAGGTATTTTCAGATTGCTGATTTGCTTGGAAAACATCCTGATCTTATGGAGGGATTCAATGAATTTTTTGAGCGCTGCGAGCAAATTGGTAATCACTGAATTTTACTGTAGTTAAAGTTGTATATTTTGATTAGATTGTTTTGATTCTTACTTGATTTGCTATTTTGCAGAAGGATTTCTTGCTGGTGTTATGGGCAAAAGTACGTCGTTATTCTACTATAGGTTTTTGATTATTTGTTTGGATGTTTATGGTATGTTATCTAACAAAGCTGTTTTGAACTTGCACTAATGGCAGAGACGTTGTGGAATGATGGACATTCTTCAAAAGCCTTGAGAATAGAGGATAAAGACAAAGATAAAAAGCGTGAAGTTGATGGAGGTAAAGAAAAGGATAGACTCAGTTCGAAATACTCGGGAAAGTCCATTCAGGAGCTTGACCTTTCTAACTGTCAACGTTGCACTCCCAGTTACAGACTTCTTCCCGAAGATGTAAAAAATCTTATTATCTCTACTTCCGTTTAAAATTCTAGTCCAGTGGCTACAGTTTTTCCTTCATTTTTGTTCTTGCGACATCTTATAAAAGAGTTTTCTCTGCAGTATCCAATAGCTACAGCAAGCCAGAGATCGGAGCTTGGTGCTCAGGTTTTAAACGACCATTGGGTATCTGTGACATCTGGAAGTGAGGATTACTCATTTAAGCACATGCGCAGAAATCAGTATGAAGAAAGCCTTTTTAGGTGTGAAGATGACAGGTATAGAATAAAATCTCTGTGTGACTGTGTTGATAATAAAAATTGTCCTAGATGCTTAGTGATATGAAATGAAAATAAATTGGGTTTACTAGACTTCACTTTACTCGAAGTGGCTTAGTGCTTCTCTTTGAACCCTTTACCTTGTCAACGTAAAATGTGGAATGTTGGGTTTATCCTCTCTCGATCCTCTAGAATGGTCTAGTACTTGTCTTTGAGTTCCAACATATATCTAATAGAGTTTGTTTAGTAACCATTATTGGGTACAAGTGGATAATATAACGAACAAGATTTAGCTTCTTTTTCTTTTGTATTACTGCACAGTGCTATATAATCCTTCCTATGAAACATGCTAGTACAGTATTAAAGGAGAGGAAACCTTGTTTTCGTTCCTGCTACATATTCATATGCAACATATATCTTATAGAGTATGTTTAGTAACCATTATTGGATACAAGTAGATAATATAATGAACAAGATTTAGCTTCTTTTTCTTTTGTAGTACTGCCCTGTGCCATATAATCCTTCCTATGAAACATGGTAGCACAATATTAAAGGAGAGGAAACCTTGTTTACATTCCTGCTACATATTCATATGTTCCAGTAATGGAATATTTATATCTGATATTGTTTTTACTTCCTTTTCCTATATTTATTTATCGACTAGACTTTCTTCTAATTGGTTAATTCTATATTCATGGGATTTTCCTTTTATATTTCAGATTTGAGCTAGACATGTTGTTGGAGTCTGTGAGCTCGGCTGCCAAGCGTGCAGAGGACCTGCTGAACAGTATAACTGATAATCCAGCTGGTTCAGACAATCCCATACGCGTCGAGGAACATTTCACAGGTTTGCCATTATTCAACATGAGCTTGTACTGAAAGCTATTTTACTTGCTTCCATTTACTGTAAACAGATGGATATCTATTTTTTTTTTTTAATGATTGATTCTATCTCTTCTTTATAAAGCTCTGAATTTGAGATGCATCGAACGTCTATATGGAGACCATGGTCTTGATGTCATGGACATTTTGCGCAAAAATCCATCACTTGCATTGCCTGTAATACTTACCCGCCTGAAGCAGAAGCAAGAGGAATGGACCAAGTGTCGTGCAGATTTCAACAAAGTATGGACTGAGATTTATGCTAAGAACCATTACAAGTCTCTTGATCATCGGAGCTTTTATTTCAAGCAACAGGATTCAAAGAACTTGAGCACAAAATGTAAGTTGAGCATTGAGGTTATATAAAATCCTTAGTTGCATCTTGTCTCTGAATCTGGTATGCACATAGCTCTTATAGTGATTACCATGTGCTGCAAGTTATGCTTTTGCCCACCATATTTCTAGTTCAAGTCTGAAATTAAGTAAATTGGATTATGATGATCATGATGACACAATCTGTATATTATTGTGTTTATTAAATTCTTGCATGAGCAGACAGACGATGACTACCCATATTAGATTGGTTCTAGTATTTTCTGGAGCCACGACTTGTCTTTTGGGACATGTTTTTCGGAGACTTTAATAGGCTCCCACTAATCAGATGATGCTATCTCACTAGAATAGGGAGGGTATTACCAAAAGTAACATGGCATGTTAAGGTTACCAAGGATCTAGGGATGGTTTCATGTATCTCCTGGTTCTCACCTTTTTTCGCCCTTTTGATTGACAGCCTTGGTAGTAGAAATCAAAGAGATCAAGGAGAAAAATGAAAACGAGGATCATGTGCTTCTCGATATTGCTGCTGGAAGTAGATATTCCATCCTTCCAAATCTTGAATTTGAATATGCTGATGCTGACATTCACGAAGACTTGTATGAAATTATTAAGTACTCGTCCGAAGAGATCTGCTCAACAAAAGAGCAGTCAAATAAAGTTTTGAGGTTCTATACTACTTTTCTTGAGCCAATGCTTGGTGTTCATTCCCTTCGTCGTAGTTCAGACGCTACTGAAGGTGATGGTTTCTCTAAGATTGGAACTGCAAAAAACACGGTGACAAGCATAACTGAAAGTGATGGAAGTCCAAATGCCAATGCTACTACCATGAACTTGAAGCAACCAAAGCCCAACTGCAATGGAGATTCAAAAGCATCACCTCGACGAGTCAATTCCTGTAAGACGAGCTTCACCAACATGGGTAATCTGGCTAAAGAAGATGGATCAACTGTGGCATCTGGTGGACGATTACCCAAGTCTGGTACTGCTGTTATTATAGAACCAGATGCAAATCATGGTACGTATGTAGTTGAACACTTGGTTCTATGTTGTCAGTATATGTGAAGAGTGGTTGATATTTTGACAGCATCTTAGTGTGATTTATAGTAGCATTGTTTATCTTATTTTCCTTTCAATTTTATTGATTTGTATGTTTTTGATTTGCTATCATGGAATAATATTCATTTTCAACTACAAGGGCGTGCCGCAAATTCTTCTCGAGCTAATATTGATCCCGGTGAGGACAACCATAGGTCCAAGCTTAATATGGAAGTTACACTGTGCTCAGAGGTACGGTGTGTGGTTTTAGCTCCCATTTTGGGCTGAAGTTGACGCATTTTGTATAATACTTGTTCCACTTACTCCCCCCCTCCCCACCCCCCATTTTTACCCCTTGGTTCAACTCCTTTTTAAGCTCACGTTTTAATTTAGGTGGGGCATTAGATAATTATAAATATGTTTCCTTCTGTGCAACAGGGTGGTGAGACTTCACGATTAAATCAATTAGCAAATGGAGGTTGTGTAGAAAGGTCAAGACTGGCTGGGTATGATGAGGATTATGTTGATGCTAGCAGAGGTGATAAAGAAGCGGATAAGATTTCTTCTAGTGGTGATTTTGGAGAAAATATAGCCACCTATCAGGATGGTTGTTCACAATCCATGGCGGGTAGAACAAGAGGTCATGAGGAGATTTCGACAAATGGAGCTGCTGAAAATGATGCAGATGCTGATGATGACGACGACATTGAAGCTGGTGAAGATGTGTCGGGTAGTGAGTCTGCTGCTGATGAAGGCTCAGGAGAAGAGCACGAGGAAGAGGAAGACGTAGAAATGGATGGTAAAGCAGAGAGCGAAGGTGATGCTGAGGATGCAAGTGAAGGTGCATTGATACCACTGTCTGAGCGTTTTTTGCTCACTTGTAAACCTCTGTCGAAGTATGTGGCTTCACCATCACAAGGCTGTGATGGAAATGATCGTCAAGTTTTCTACGGAAACGACACCTTTTATGTGCTTTTCAGGCTTCATCAGGTAGAAGTTATGGTAGCCCCCACCCCACCCCACACCACACCCTTCCTCTTCCCTTTTGTCAAAAGAATCCAAACAAGGAAAAAGATCCATTGAAAAAGTAGAAGAGAATTCTAATCTCTATATGCTTGCTTTATTTTTTACTTCGTGACGTGATTTTCTTTCATGCTTCTAGATACTCTATGAGAGAATATTAACAGCCAAGGTGAACTCAGCACCTGCAGAGTCGAAATTGAAAACCACGACGGATGCTATTTCTGATCCTTACACCAGGTGATTCAGCAGTGTATATCTTCTAGTTTACAATCTTCTTGGAACCCTTTCTTCCCTTAATTTTCTGATGACATGTTCAACGCAGATTCAAGAGTGCGCTTTTTGGGCTGCTTGATGGATCTTCTGATAATTCAAAATTCGAGGATGACTGCCGATCATTGATTGGAAACCAGTCTTATGTTCTCTTTACTTTGGATAAGCTCATATATAAGTTAGTCAAACAGGTAATCTTCTTAAAAGTTTGTTTTACCTTATTTGCAATTTCCTTTACTTTGTTTTACTATGCCTTTTTCTGCAGCTCCAAACTGTTTCGAGCGATGAGGTCGATTATAAATTGCTTCAATTGTACGAGTATGAAAAATCTCGGAAGTCTGAGCACTATGTTGATATGGTTTATTACGAAAATGTCCATGTCCTTTTGCACGATGAGAACATTTACCGGGTTGAATGTGTAGGTTTTCGGACGCGTGAATCAATTACTTGTATTATCACATCAATACTAAAATTTGTTTGGATGCTGAGTCATCTTTCATTCTTGTAGACATCTTCCCCCGCCCGTTTGTCTATTCAGTTGATGGATGATGGAAATGAGAAGTCCGAAGTCGTTCCAGTTTCAGTGGATCCTGATTTCGCGGATTATTTCTACAACGATTATCTTTCAGTAACTAATGGGAGAAAGGAGTCATCTGCCGTTGTGTTGAAGAGGTATTGCTATTAACTTCTGGGTTATAGCATATGGTGTAGAGTCAAAAGCTGTTTTACTACCACCAATCTCTCAAGAAGAATCAATACCAGGAAAATATATGAATGAGAAAAAAATAAGAAGGGAAATTTTCTCGTTATTTTATTTTATTTTATTTTTTTCTTGGACTTGATCTCGATACCATAAACTTTATTGATTAATTGCTCAAAATTTTGATTCATCTATTTCAAGGTCTGATCTGCTCTCGTAGCACTTGCAGAAATATGCGTAAATATGCCAATGTGGATGAGTCTTCAGCTCTCTGTCTGGCTATGGAGAATATTCAGATGAATAATGGTCTGGAATGTAAGACGTCGGCCACCACATCCAAGGTAGACTTTAGTTCAAGAAGAATTTTCATTTTAGTATGTTGTTAATATACCTTGCAAATATACTTTGTGGTTAAATTTTCTAAGAAATCACAAATTGTGCTGTCAGATCTCTTATGTCCTGGACACAGAGGACTCCTTTATTCGTTTGGGAAGGGGAAGAAATGAATCAGGAGTGAGATCTTCAAACAATGACCAAGCGAGGGTACAGCGTTTCCATCAATTTTTGGCCTCTGTGATGCCATAACCATCAAGGTATATACACTTTATTTTGTTGAGTTTGATTCTAGAACTATATTAAGTTTGTGGGGAGATGTTGATATTTTCTTTCCTTGTAAAGATTTCAAATGTTCACTCTTGCTTCGTTTTTCCTGTAGATAGAGTCAATGGCTCTGGATCAGTTAAAGATGCTGCTGCACCAGTTCATTCATTGTCAACTAACCAAATAAACCATGAGGGTGCCGAATTGCTTGGGATTGTACTACCTTGTGAGGCTGTGTCAATGGCATACCTCTACCATAATTCTGTAAATAGGGTCTACCCACGAGGCCATGCTAGAGTCGTGTTTGTTCGATAGTACTGTTTCCATATGCAAAAGTAGACCTGTCTTTTTTCTTCATGTAATAGTTTCTGGTGGACCTTATCATAGGAATCAAGTTTCCGGCAAGGAAAAATAGTGTAGCAGAATGTACATTTTTAAGTTTTATATAAGGATTTCTTGGGTTTTGTACACAATTCACTTCTAAATTCATGTTTCTGCTGATACCTTGTATGCTATCTTCAGCATCAGGTGGGAAAGATTATATTGCTTCCCATGATGCATTTTGCCTACTGTTTCAGGGGGCGTTTGGATTGACGGATCTTGAAAATACGCCGGAGGTATTTGGACTGCTGAGTAGATATTTAGATGCAATAGAAATTATCAACATAGTTTACAGACTCTGTAGGGTGTTGAAATTTGTATATTTTGGTGCTTCGTATCCCTACTATATAAAAAGGCGAGTTTTGAAGCCAGTGTAGATGCAACATTATTCAATGAGCAAACACTATCTATTTTCCCAGTCTTTCGCTGCTCGGTCCTCCAATTTTATTCACACGTCCTCCAATTTTATAATTTCCTTCATTTCCATAGTCTACCAATCCTAAAAATCCATAGGATTAACTGTGGATCCAAAATAACAATAGAAACATTTGAGTTTTCGATTTAGATGTAGAATATTTTCTGACTTTATTCAAGGCCATGAAGTGCTATTATCAACATGAGGATGATATAGCATCTTTATTGTTGGTTGCAGAGGTTATTTGAATCTAATGTAATCTCGAGCTATTATTTATTTCTGTTGAGGTAGTGTAGATTCAGGTTCATTAAATGAAATCTTTGTTAGTCTATAGATTTCGTGAGGGTAATGTTGATTCAGATTGCGATGTCTGAATATGAAATTTTTGTACTTCTGCACATTTCGTGTCTATATATGAAATTTTTGTAATTCTGCACATTTTGTGCTTTTATAATGAAGTGGAGGGATTTAAGGAGTTGATTTTCCTTATATTCTTAAGGATTAGCTTAAATATATAGTTTGTTTTTTTACTTTTACCGGCAATGGCAGGGGAAAGAGATAGTTTGCA
>CAIGRF010199671.1:0-23163 GCA_903798235.1 Fraxinus ornus | reverse complement strand
AAGTACGTGAAAATGCACTTATCATCTCATCTGCTCAAGGAAAGATTGCTTCGGAGCCAAAGCAGAGACAAAGTTGGATGCTAAAGTTAAGGCTAAAATAGAGTTGAAAGACGAGCTTCAATTGTTGAAGATTTCGAGGAGAAGGTTGTTGCGTGTGCTGAAAATGAGAGGAAAAAATACTGAAGAGCAAGCATGTGCTGTAGAAGAGAGGAAAAAATCAGAGAAAGAACGTGCTCATGCTGATAGAGAGAAAGAGAGCAATTGATGAAGAATAGGCTTGTACTGATAGAGCCAAGGTCCAAGTGGTTATGGAGGAGAAGAAGAAGAAGGTTGAGGAGGCTAAAGCTAGAGCTCTGACTGCGGTGTCAGATTGGAAGCCTACTTACAATGCGTTAGCCCAAGATGCGTATGTTGTGGGCCTAAATGATAAGACACATTGAGACCGTAAGACTGAACTTTGATGTTAGCTTCTTATATGAAACTTTGGATGAACAAATGGCCTCACTTGTCGAAATTAATGCTGCATTGGGATCATTACAGCTCCTTGAAATGATTAGCCTTCTAGTGCATAGGATTTTTATGTTGTTTTCATAATGTTCTTGCTGAATATTGAAGTATTTATCTTTCACTCATGTAGTCCTCTTTTAATGAGTACCACAAGGTATATAATTACTATTTTTTCACCGTGTTGCATATGGAGAGTTCATAACATTTTAATATTTAGGCTGATTTTTCAAAAAGCAAATTTTGTTGTAATCTTAGTTCGAACTGCTGAAGAATAGGTTCGTGTGATTTTTCACTAAGTGTTGTAGCACTTATAATCTTAGTTTAGACTTCTAAAGATTATGTTCCTGTGATTTTTCACCAAGTGTTTAGCACTTATAATCTTAGTTTGGACTGCTGAAGAGCGGGTTTGTATGATTTTTCACGAAATATTGTAGCATTTACAACCTTAGTTCGAACTGCTGAAAGCAGGTCCATGTTTTTTTTACTAAGTATTGTAGTACTTTCAACCTTAGTCCGAACTGCTAAAGAGCAAGTTCGTGTAATATTTCACCAAGTGTTGTAGCACTTAAAACCTTAGTTCAGACACCTAAAGAGTAGGTTCGTATGATTTTTACTAAGTATTGTAGCACCTACAACCTTAGTCCAAACTACTAAAGAGCAGGTTCGTGGGTATTATACATATCAAGGCTCCTAGAAATAACTAGCCCTTTATTTAAGAAAGGCATTCTACATTGTTTAGTATACATGGTAGCCCTACCGATAATATTTTTTGACATGTTCTATATTTCATGGATGTAAGAGGTAGTATCCTTGCATATCTTTGAGCTCGTATGATCCTTTTGGTAGGACTTTGATGACTCGATAAGGTCCTTCCCAACGTGGTCCCAAGGATCCTACACTGAGCTCTTTTGTAGCGAGGAAAATCTTTCTCAACAAAAGGTCACCAACTTCAAATCTTCTGATTCTTACTTTCTAGTTATAATATCTTGCATTGTGTTGTTTGTAAATAGTTGTCCTTAGTTCGGCATCTTTCCTTTTTTCTTCTACAAAATCAAGTTCGATACGTAGGACCTCTTCATTCATACTTTATTGAAAGTACGTGGTTCGGAACAAAGGGATCCCATCTCGACTAGAATGACAGCTTCTACTCCAAATGCTAAGGAGAATGGTGTTTGTGCTAGTTCGTAACATCGTTCGATAAGACCATAATATACTTGGGAGTTCTTCTAGCCATATTCCCTAGAGGTTATCAAGTTGAGCTTTCAAGACATACTTGATTATTTTGTTAATGGCTTCCAATTGTCCATTTTCTTGTGGATGATCTACGTAGTAAAGTGATTCTTAATGTTGAATTCTTCACAAAAGGCTATTAGCCTCACACATTGTCGAATTGTTTTCCATTCTCAATGACAATAGAATGAGGTACACCTAACTTGTAGATGATGGATTTCCAAATAGAGCCTGTAGTCTTTTGTTCTATTATTTTAGCCAAAGGTTTAGCCTATGCTCATTTAGTAAAATAGTCAACAGCCATTATTGTAAAGTTAGTTCCTTCTTTGCTTGTTGGCACAGGACCAATTAAGTCTATCCTCCATTTGGAAAATGGCCACGGGTTGATGATGTAAGTGAGTTTCTTTGGGAAAGCTCAGATTGTTGAGGCTAGGCATCGACATTTGTCACATTTTTTGACAAACTTCAAAAAGCATCTTGCCTTAACGTGGACTAAAAATATCTCTGCCTGGCGACTTTGTAAGCTAGGGATTGTCCTCCACATGATTCCCACATATTCCTTCATATATCTCTTGCAGGACATACATAGCATCTTCTTTATTAAAACACTTCAACAGGGGGAGAGCATAACCTCTTTTATACATGACATCATCAATGGTATTGTACCTAGCCAATCTGATTTAGAGCATTTGAGCTTCTGTAGGATTTGCAAAACTTATTTCGTGTTTGAGAAACTGAATGATTTCGTCCATCCAAGAAGGCTTGAGATATATGACCATGGATGTTATCACATTGTCATCCTTTCCTAAAGGAATAATGTCCAGCTCGTTTATTTCGTCGCTCTTTGCTAACCTGGCTAGTGCGTCAACGTGATTGTTCTGGAATCAAGGTATTTGTGGTGGTATACACGATTAGGTTCTAATATTTTGTATAATGTTAGTTTTTCGATCTCTGTAACCTAGGTGGTGAATTTTATGTTGAGCTATGGTGTAAAATTATATCAATCGAGGTTTTGAATATTGAATGGTTAAATAATTGTAATCTTGAAAATGTCAAAATTATTATCAATGAGCTATAGGCTTTCGACTTGGTTTGATCAAGGTCCTTCATACCCTAAATAAGTAATTAACATGCTTGGAACGTTATGAATGAAGCAACATGATCACAATGTAAAATTATAAGGTTCATGTAAATTATAAATATTGAAGTGCAAAATTTTCAAATCAATCGAGGAAAAAATAAAATGAATGGTGAAGAAATTAGTACTATAAATTATTATGTGAAGACAATTAAATTAGAGTGTAAACAAGTTAAAGTATATCAAAGACACTTGATTTGAGCTTGCAAGGAAGTGTGAAATAAGATTCTACCATATGCAGCCACCACATGCTTGATACACCTTATGCTTGTAACACTTGTCTTTTAATAGCCACTTTCTTCACTCCTAAGCATTCATTTCGAACCCAATCCCTTCAAGACTTTATTTCTAACTCATAAACTACATATTGACTCCTCCAAATTAGCTCCAATTGATTTCAAGTGGAAGAGGAAGCAAAGGAACTAAAATGGAAGTGAAGATCAAAAGTTGATTTTTTAGCAAGCGAGATTATGAAGGGATTTATGAATCAAAGAGTGGAACTCACCGGATTTACAATATGCTAACCGGTTTTAACACTCCTAACTGTTTAGTTCAACTCACCAGATATACACTCAATCTTACCAGATATTCACTAGGCTTACCGTATATGCAAAGGCACTTGCCGGATTTATAACTCTCAGACTCTATTTTTGTACAAGGAAGAATTACTCTAATTTGATATAAAAAAAAAAAAAAATTAAGGAAGTAGATGGAAGCTATTCTCATTCCATTACATGTTTATTGTTATAGACTTACAAAGACACATTTTTCCACATTTTAATCTAACAAAAGATCTATGATAAAGATCTAACAAAAATAACTTTTACAAAGATAAAGTTATCAATTTGAACACTTAAACTTAAGACTTAAGCTACAAAATATCTAGCCTACTAAAAACAAGAAATGTGAGAGTAAGAATGTCAACTATATTCAACATTCATCCTTGACATTTTTATTGGAAACACCAAGATTGTATCTTAATGTTTCAAACTTAGCCTTGCCCAGAGATTTTGTCAAAATGTCAGCAAGTTGATCATCAGTTTTGCAATGCACCAATTTTATCTCTTTTTGTTCTTGAGCTTCTCTGATTGAATGGTATTTGATTTTGATGTGTTTGGTTCTACCATGGAAGACTAGATTCTTCACCATTGCGACTCTGGATTGATTATCACATTAGATAATTGTGGCCTCATCTTGTTTGAACTTTAGATCTTCTAACACATTTCTTAGCCAAATTGTTTGATTTGTTGCTTAAGCAGCTATGTATTCAGCTTCAGCTGTTGATTGTGCCATGGTTTTCTGTTTCATTGAATTCCAACATATGGTACTTGAACCAGCATAAAATATGTAGCCAGATGTACTTTACATATCTTCAAAACTTTCGACCAATCACTATAAGTGTAGCCAGGTAGTTTGCACAATTCTGACTTCTTAAACCAAATCCCCATTTCATCAATTCCTTTAACATATCTCAAGACGTGTTTTGCAGCTTGAAAATGCAATTCACTAGGATCTTGTCTAAACCTTGATAGAAGATTTACAGCATATGTAATATCAGGTCTGGCTGCTATTAAATACAGCAAACAACCAGTCAAACTTCAGTAAATCTTTGCATCAACTTGCTTTGCACCATCTTCCTTTAACAATTTTTCATTTTGGATTAATGGTATGTTAACAAATTTGCAATTTTCCATGTTGAATTGCCTTAGTACATCCTCTGCAAACTTCTTTTGACTGATATAAATTTCCGGCTGATCTTGACAAATCTCCATTACAAGGAAGTAATGTATCTCATCTAGATCAGTCATTTCAAAAACTTTCTTCAATTTATCAATCACCTCTCTAATTGATCTTTTGTTGCTGCCAATGATCAAGAGATCATCAATATAAAGTGATATGATGACCATTTCTGCTTTCACTTGTTTTACATACAAATTTTGTTCATTTAAACTCTTTGTAAAACCAAGATAACCAAGGTAAACATCTATTCTACTATACCAAGCTCTTGGAGCCTATTTCAATCCATACAAATCTTCAAAAGATGGACTTTATCCTCATTTTCATCTATTTGAAAGCCTTCAGACTGTTCTATGAAAATCTCTTCATTCAGATATCCATTTAGGAAAGCTGATTTAACATCCAGTTTGTAGATTTTCCAACCACTTTGAACTGCAATTGCCATAAGCAATCTGATTGTTTCATACCTTGCAACTGGAGCAAAGGTATATGTGTAATCTACTCCAAATTGTTGAGCATATCCTTTGACAACTAGCCTTGCTTTCAGCTTGTTAACTAAACCATCTAGATTTAGTTTAGTCCTATACACCTATTTTACTACAATGACTTTCTTGTTCAATGGTCTTTCAGCTAGCTCCTAAGTTTCATTTTTCACAATCATATTGATCTCTTCCTCCATTACATTCATCCAGACAGAAGATTTTGAAACTTCATCAAAGCTTTCAGGTTCAACTATAGCAGCATTACACCTTGCATAAATGTCTGCTAGAGGTCTCATTCTCACCCTATCTTCTTCTGTTTCTGAATCAACATCATTGACACCAGGTTCCAATTCATCCTGATCACTCTCTTCATTTATGTTCTGAGGAATCACATCATTGATTTTTTCTTTAACTACTGAACTTGCATCCCAGTTTCAAGTAGCATCTTCATCCACCTTGATGTCTCTGCTGGAGATTACTTTTCTGGTCTATGGATTGAACACTCTATATCCTTTAGCATTGTTGCAATAGCCAATCAATATTCCAACTTCAGCTTTTTCACTGAGTTTGTCCCTCTTTGCATCAGGAATATGAGTGTAACATACACTTCCAAACACTTTTAAGTATGAGACATCTGGTTTGACATCATACCAGGCCTCATATGAAGTTTTCTTCTTCAATGCTGTTGTTGGAAAGCGGTTGAGAAGATAAACAGCAGTGTTAACTGCCTCAGCCCAAAATTCTTTTGGTACTTTCTTCTCAATCAACAAACACCTAGCCATTTTCATATCTGTCCTATTTTACCTCTCACTTACTCCATTCTGTTGAGGAGAATGGGCAATAGTTAATTGATGCTTGACACCTTCAGTTTTACAAAAATCATCAAACTGTCTGCAGATGTACTCAGTGCTATTGTCAGTTCTGATAGAATTTATTTTACAGCCACTTTCATTCTCTACCATTTTCTTGAACATTTGAAACACATTTACAACTTCAGACTTTGCTTTCAAGAAATAGACCCAACACATTCTTGTTAAGTCATCAATGAAGGGAATGAAATATCTACTGCCATTCAATGTAGTCACTTTCATTGGACCACATACATCTGAGTGTACTAACCCAAGTTTATCAACAGCCCTTTTTGACTGATTCTTTGGAAAAGGCAATCTTGTTTACTTTCCAAATTGACAGAGATCACAAACACAGCCTTCATCAATGATTTAAGGCATGCTTTCAACAAGATTAAAATCATACATTTTCTTAAGTGAAGTATGACTAGCATGACCAAATCATATGTTCCATAGAGAAGTTTTATTTTCTTCAGCTAAACATGCTTGTGTAGTATCATTTTTCCAATTTATAGGAAAGCTCCTATTTCTCATTTGAACTGTCATCAACTCCTTTCCATTTTCATCTAATATAGTGCAGGTCTTTTCTTTAAACATTAAAGAATAATTTTTCTCTAACAATTGCCCTACACTTATTATATTTTGATCTATCTTAGGCACATATAAAACATCAGGAATGTGCTTAATACCTGTTGAAGTCTGAACAGCAATTACTCCACTGCCTTTTACTTCTACAAAGTCACAATATCCCATTTTAACTCTGAATTTGTAGGCTTTGTTCATTTCCACAAAGATGCTAGAGTCTGCAATCATGTGATGAGTGAAACCACTATCCAATAGCCAAGTTTCAACCTTGCTACAAGCCTTGATGGCAAAGAACATATGCTTTTCTAGCCCTTCTTCTTGTTTTTCTGCCATTTTTGCTTACTACTGTAGTTGATTTCTTCTTTTGTTTTTGCACATCATCTCAATATAACCAAATTGTTTGCAGCCTCTATATTGAACTCCAAGCTTATGCCAACAAAATTTTGGAGAATGACCTTTTATTTTACAATGAGGACAAGGTGCAAACTTATCCTCTTTATTTTAATTCCTTTGCCTTCAGGTTCTCTTTTTTGAACCTGATGTTTCTTCACACCAAAGCTCATTTGAGCTTTGTATTTTTCCTTAGCAAACAAGGCACCTTCTAATTGTTCCTACAGCCTCATTACCCTTCTTTGTTCAGTTGCCTGCAAAGCATTTACCAATTCAGCCAAGTTCATAGTTGACAGGTTTCTAGAATCCTCTAATGAAGATATCTTTGATTCAAACTTTTCAGGTGGCTCCTACGGGCTCAAGAGGTGGCTCCCGTCCTATGGCGTAGCACTTTGTCCCACATAGCGCTTAGTTATCGATTTTCGACTGGCAACCAGGCTCTGATACCATTTGTAACGACCCGGGTCCCACTTAACGGGCTGTCCCGATCGTTAGATCAATGACGTACTGTCCCCACTGTACAACCATGATTCTTTTCAGCATACTTTATCCTCACTCGCACGCTCCCCGAGAAAACTTTCCAAGGGGTCACCCATCATGGAATTGCTCCCCCAGACCACGAAAGTTTAAAAAGATTTGATAGGTACTACTCATACCAACAAGGTGCACCTTTTTTTCCGAAATTCCATCGTTAGAAACTCCACAGTTAAGCGTGCTTGGTTTGGAGCAATTTCATGATGGGTGACCCCCTAGGAAGTTTTCTCGGGAAGCGTGTGAGTGAGGACAAAGTATGCTGAAAAGATTCATGTTGGTACAGTGGGGACAGTAGATCATCGATCTAACGTTCGGGACAGTCCGTTAAGTGGGACTCGGGTCGTTACAAATGGTATCAGAGCTCAGTTGCCAGTCGAAAATCGGGAACTAAGTGTTATGCGGGACAAAGTGCTACACCATAGTGCGGGAGCTACCTCTTGAACCCGTAGAAGCCACCTCTAGAACTCCAACGCCTGGCAACGGATTCTCAGATGGATCAAGCGCGACGAGGCCGTCGCGAGTCTAACGAGGGGTGATTGTAATACGCAGACCAGGAAAGTTTAAAAAGATTTGATAGGTATTACTCATACCAACAAGGTGCACCTTCTTTTTCGAAAGTCCATCGTTAGAAACTCCACAGTTAAGCGTGCTTGGTTTGGAGCAATTTCATGATGGGTGACCCTTTGGGAAGTTTTCTCGGGGGAGCGTGCGAGTGAGGACAAAGTATGCTGAAAAGACCCATGTTGGTACAGTGGGGACAGTACGTCGTCGATTTAACGGTTGGGACAGCCCGTTAAGTGGGACCCAGGTCGATACATCTCCCATAAGTCATAAGATTTAAGATAAGCTTTCATTTTAGCAACCCACAAGTTGTAGTTTTCTCCATTGAAGGTAGATGGTAATGTGCTGAAAAATTAGTTGAAGCCAATTTCCTTCCTGTCAAAATTTGCTGATTGTTTCTTTGTTAGCTTCTTTTTCTCTTCTTCTTCTTTTCTTCTTTAGAGTCCTTTTCTAAGATCAATTCGGCTCTGATACCATGAAGGGATTTATGAATCAAAGAGTGAAACTCAATGGATTTACAATATGCTAACCGGTTTTAACACTCCTAACTGTTTAGTTTAACTCATCGGATATACACTCAATCTTACTGGATATTCACTGGGCTTACCGTATATGCAAAGGCACTTACCGGATTTATAATTTTCAGACTCGATATTTGTACAAGGAAGAATTACTCTGTTTTGATAAAAAAAAAATTAAGAAGATGGAAGCTATTTTCATTCCATTATATGTTTACTTTTATAGACTTACAAAGACGCGTTTTTCCACCTTTTAATCTAACAAAAGATCTATGATAAAGATCTAACAAAGATAACTTTTACAAAGATAAAGTTATCAATTTGAACACTTAAACTTAAGATTTAAAATACAAAATATCTAGCCTACTAAAAACAAGAAATGTGAGAGTAAGAATGTGAACTATATTCAACAGTTTAACTCACGGTTTTCATGTTAGTTTTTATTATTTTCGAGGGTTTTATAATCTCTTAAACCTATAAACTTTCTTGATAATATGTTGGGAGTATTGGTGATTTTATTATGATAAAAATGGGATAATTGGTTGCAAGAAATTGAATGAAATCACCATGGACAGAAATTCATGGTTGCTGGATTTTAATTGTTCAATCTTCGATTTTGGATGATACCTTGATTAGACCTGTAATTATTACTATGAATGTTTTTATATAAAGGTCATGTGTAGAGAAATAATTTTAAATCGATTAGAATCTGATTTGTGGGATGCTAATTCGATAGAAACTCAAAATAGTCACAGTGAGATACCTGATTCGGTGTTCTGTTGAAGGGACTGAATTTGAGACTGTAAATACTTTTACTTGTGGAAATTTTATGGCATGATTACCTTCACATACATGTGTTAAGTGTGGTAAAAAAAATTGGAATGAATGGATGTGATTGAAGGTACGATAAAAAAACGAATGAAAGTATACCAGACAGAAACAAAAATCAGAAACAGATTCTGCCCAATTTACCGATTTTAATAGTATCAACCTTTACATGTTCACTAGCCACCTCTAAAGCTTGAAGAATTGTTTTGTAAGAGTATTAGTTCGTTACTGATACAATTAGATGATGTTTATACATTCATCAGACCTGAAAAATAGTGGGACTTATCGGACTATTTCGGAATGTAGTTGATAACTTGAAGTTTTAGTGTGTCTAGATTATTTTGACATTGAAGGTCGTAGTATAAGATTGTGTGTGCTAAGGTTATCAATTAAGGAATGAATTTGATATTAGATGGTAATACATGGTGTTTGTCGTCTTAAGTGGAAAAGAGACTTTACTTAACCTAATGGAAAGTACATACGCAAAGGCAAAAGGTAAGAAAATCTATTTGCAACTACGATGCAAGAACATAGTAAATGTTAAAATATTTTCTATTGATCATTGTCATGACTTTATATAACTTTTTTAGTAAACTTATGGTATATTGGTCACAATGTTTGAGTATGTGTTTCAAAAAAATACTAGCTCCATTTTGATTGAGTATGCTATTCATGAGCATTTGAACGTGCATGTACGACATATCTTCATAGTTGAAAATTTAGCATGGACAACATGAAAATGAGTTTACGTTATAAAATGCTTTATTGACCACCATTAAGGTTTCGAGGCATGTGAGGCATACTTATGTGATATTTGTTGGCATCGGAAGTGAGACTTTCCGGGTTCTCACAAGGGAAGATAGAGCTTGTACCATGGCAATCATGGAAGGATGGACCAATTGACTATGCCATTGTGATATTATGATTATCGGTGCTGTAAGTAGGATACTTCTTGGGTGATCGTAGCCAGTTAGGGGATGTACCTCCAGCGAGCACATCAGGATGGTCCACTTCATTGTGTTGATATCATATTGACCATTTGATTAATGATAATGCTATTGCGTAGAGCTTTATATGGTGTATAGTAGGTGCGTCAAAGGCTCTTTAAAAATAAAAGATTTCAAATGAAATTATCACGAGTTACATACATAAAAAGTAATATAATGCATTTCTAGCGTGATATTTACAAAGGAAATGGCATGGATTAATATTTATATTCAGGGTATGTATGATTTTTATTAGTTTATGTATTTCTTGCATTGTAGGTGAGCTCCGAGCTTCATAGATGACATGACTAGCTATTGAATCTCTTACAAGTCTCCAAGGTTCGATGTCATGAATGATGACATGCAAGGTTATTTTGGGAGATGTATTTGTCTTACAGTCTTTTTTACTATATTTTGGAATCATATATTTTATATATATGACTTGTGAAATAGTATGGTAAGTGCTATGTAACTGTTGAAGATGAAAACCATATCAACAAGCTTGTCTCACCTAGCCATGATTTTTGCCTTTTAAACTTAGTGGTTTTGATACTCCAACTGGAGCAACAGGATAAATGACTATTTGGGAGAGAGATGTTTTAATTGTGCATAGTTTCCTTTTGTTAGGTAGGAGTATTTATAGATTTACGTGAAAACTTTAAGGCAATTCATTCAGTTAGGAAAATGACATATGATAGCCTCTTACTAGTTAACTTATAATTGACTATGTTACAGTATCACATTTTATTCATTAGCTTGCGTACCTTTCGTTTATTGTCTTGGAAGTCACACTTTGAACACTTGTCCATGTGCACCTTAATAACAGTTTTTAGCTAGTCTAGATGAAGGAAGTCACACTTTGAACATTTCTCAAGCAGAAAATGAGGTTCACATAGTGATTTTATTGATTCAACAAATAGCCCTCGAAGTTCGATTTTATTATTGATATTGAATCTAGGACTTCAATTATATCAAGCCATGGAGCAAAGAAATCATTGATGGCTTTGCCTAAACATAATTTTTTCTCTGTGTATTCGAGATGATATAGATTACTTTAAAAGAATGTGTTTGAGAATACGCACCTTATGCTCACGTCACTAGGCCCATTTACATTTTTTGAGGGCTAGTGGCCCATTATGTGTTTAATGTACATGGGGTTCAAGCGTAATTTTGCCCGTTTGTTTCCGAATACAATCGGTCTTCGATTCATTTTTAACAACCACGATTGTCACTGACATGATCTAACGATTTATACCTTCCATTAATATTCTATAAATATGTCATTACCTCTATGTGTATTCTTTATTTTACCGCTTTCAATTGCTAGGTTTGGTTATATTCATTATCTTCTTTGAAATCTTTTGTCTAGGTTCGTGTTCTTTTTTCTTCTTTCTTTTAAGCTTTATTCACATCTTATCAAGGTGATCCTCTGAGTATGCCTTTTGATTTCGAAAGTTCAAGATTTAAAGATGATTTTTTCTAGTATTTCTTCTTCTGTAGAAGTGTTGTACATCGACGTGTTTCCTTATAGGACAGTTATTTATTTGGAATATACGTCACCCATACCTTCTTATACAAATAGGTAGTTCTCAATCCAAGGTTGGGTATACAATGAGGTATGCAAACCTTCGAGTAGGCGAGTTGTTCTTAGCAAGAGTGATAAGGAAAATTTTTAGGCTTTAGAAATTTATTCTAATCTTACTAAATAGGATTTAACAGAGGCTCAATTTAACATTCCTGACGACATAAAATTATTACATCTCAGACAATTTCAAATGGTAGATCGCCCTCGCCCAGGGTGTATCATCAACATTCGATGTATATGGGAATTAGAGTCCCTTTTTTCATGACTTTTTGGGATGTTCTTTCTTATTTTAATATTGTTTCTCGATGTATATGGGACTTAAAGTCCCTTTTCATCAATCTTTTGGGATGTTCTTTCTCCTTTTAATATTGCTTCTACCCAACAAACTCCATATAGATAGGCTCAAATGGTTGGATATTTTTTATTATGGAGGTCTGCGGGTTTAGGGAAAATGTTTTCGCCAGATATATTTCATCTATCGATCATTTCGTACAAATGGGAAACACTACGAGTCCTCAAAAGGGTATTATTACCATTCTCTTCATTTTCTTAGGTCATGCCAAGAACTTGTAGTTACTTCTAACTAGGTATATAATTGGAAAGAGTTTTTATTTATTTATTTACTTGTTCATTTGAATCAATTGAGGGTTTCATCTTAATTATCCCAACCCTTTGGACCTCAAACTTGTGGTGACTGCCATAAATGTTAACTTGTTGTTTGTCTTTTTGCTTAAAAAAATTGCATATCACTATGGTGATTTGGTACAGGTAAATCACATGTTTTGCTTTGTAATCATGCTCTTTGCAAGCTGCACGCCTTAATAGCTCATTGTTTTGCGCGGTTGAGTCGGGCCTCGCTAATAATTAAGAGAAAGGTTCAGACGATTGTGTAAGGAACAAACCTCTTGAGACAATGTCCCAAAAAGGGGTGCTTTTATTTATGAAGATGTACAATGAGTGAGAAAATGAAATACCTCCAAGGGGTGTAAACATACAGAACAAGAAAAGTAAGATGTGATGAAAGTAAAGATAATGAAAATTACATATTCTCTGTTCGAGAGTGTTTGATTCGGGGTCATTTTCTTCTATGTCTTCTCTTCATTTTTATACTCCTTGGACAGCTATTGTAGAACCGCCTGAAACTACTGGTCATCATGTAACTACCCACATTCTTCATCATGGCTAACTTGTCATGGAACTTCTGTTTCTAACTACCGTCATTAACTCCACCCTTGAACTGCTGATAACCGGGGCTTCATGGATCGTGGGGCATGATGAGATTGCTCTTTAACTGCTTTGGTAACTGTTACTTGAAATAGTAATGCATCCGAATTCTGGACGTTTCGTAAGCTTGGCCGATAATAACGTTGTCGCCCTGAGTATTAATAAAATGCTGTATTCTCACAGAGTTTGGACGTCTTATAGATTTGGGCGATGATGGGATTTCATTACACAACTCTGTCTTGCGCCATTTACATGGCTTTCCTTAGGCGTATCCTTCGAACCTCTTATTTGGGGCTTCACTTCTTGGGCTATATTTTTGTGGGTCAACAATTACCCTCCAATATGGCAAAATTAATATCGATTATTAATCTTATACCATGTTCATTCTTTGTATCTTCCCAAAATACTTAAAACTCCTAAGAAAGGGGAAGAATCTCAGTTATAATTTCTGTTTGGCGGTGTACATATACATTCCAACAAGTGGAATATAGCGCCATTCTTATAAATCAAGGACACGCAACTTCTTCGTGCCATTATACCCACATTCTGCATTGTTGCGCCTTCGTGAGATTACTGTTCATCTTCTCGCTTCTTCTCTCAAGCACTTGCACTCTAATATCTTTGAGAAACTTGTGATAAATGGCGACATCAGGGAGCTCTTTTAGTTTCGAAGATTATCAAGAACTTCTCACCAAACCCTACGTATCTTCAGCTTTCCTGTCATCAGCAAACTCTGACCTCAATAAGTTTTATCTGGGCCCATCATTCAATGATGTTGATTCTGTAGGGCAAGCAGCTGTGGGCTAGTTGTTTTCCTGTACTCAAGACCACCCTTTTTTGAATCTTTTTCCATTAAAGCCAATCCAGGAGAAAGGTATTCGTACTTGGCCCAAATCTGATGCTACTTTTCGTTTTTGGCATGCACGTATGATAAAGGATGGCCCCACCAAAGCAATTTTTGATCGCGCTAAAATTTCTGATATATTAGAAATCGCGCTTCGTCCTCCAGCTTTTGATTCCATGCTTTTTCCAATTGCTCTAAGCTTCTGGTCCTTTGAGTACAATACTTTCATTTTTCCTCTTGGCCCAATGTCTATTACCTTAAGAGATGTTGGTGCTTTAGTTAACCTTCCTCCTCTGGGCGACAAAAGACTTACTGACTCTTATTCGGGCATGCAAGAAATTTATAAAAATACTACCACTAAACCCACTCATGCTAAGTGTGTAGCCTTCCTTCAGATTTGGCTATGTAAATATGTCTTGTGCGTTCCCAGCATAAAGTCTTCCATGTCTTACTTACCCATAGCACATGAGTTAGCATGTGGTAGGTCCTTGAACCTTTGTTTGCTTTTCCTAGCCGCCTTTTATAGAGGCATGACCTCTCTTCAGTCTCAGCTGCGAAATGGTGCATCTCCTACTGGTATTGGGCCTCTTTGGCTTGCCCAATTGTGGTTGAGAGCATATTTTTCACAGCTTGGGGTCCTCCAAACTCCTCCTAGACCAGTTAGCTACTATGGGCTGTTTGTCAATCAATTGAGCCCTGTGAGAATGTCTAGTATAGAAGTTGTTTTCACACTCTTTTATACCTTAGATTCCATTCATTCTTTCTTTCATGTCTCTATTCATCAAATTCCTATTTATGTACAGCCTCTCTTCACCATGACTAATGCGAGTGTTGTTTTATCTGTTTGGGCTCAATTTCTGATTGGGAGGAAACTCTTCCATGATATCTTAACTGGCACCAATGCCAAGGCTGGGGTTGAGATGTATGCTCCTCATTTTTTTGCTCGCCAGTTGGGTTTTGGCGAAGCTTGGCCTATACCTTTATGTTTTTCCAAGAGTCTGACACACCGCTTTCATACTATTACCAAAACGGAGACAGAGGCCATTGATACTCGCAATGATAATTTGACCTAAGTTTTTTCTATGGCTCCTTTTAATCCTACTTCTGCCACTCATCCTTTATTTGTTCGACTCTGACTGACTGTGAGGTATAGGTTGTTTATAACCGATGTTAATCGCGCCTTCCACTTGCTGGAGAGTCCTGGAGCCTCTTATGTTTCTCCTGTTCTTGCTATTCCTCCACCTTCCAAGAATCTTGTTTCTCCCTCAAGGTCCTCCCACATTCGCGTTAAACATTCTGCAACCAATCCGCTCCATCTAGTTCTTCCTCTGTTCCAACTAACACCACCAAGGATACCTCCAGCCGTACCGCTTCTATTTTGCTTAGTTTAACTGATGATGATGATAATGATGATCCCTTTATAGTCCAAAGAAAGGTATTTGACTTTGTTCCTTCATATAAAGCTTGTTTACTCGTAAAAATCTTTCGTAGGTTGATGTGTTACCTAGCCTTTTCAGAAAGGTGCTTTAATAAAGTAATTAACTTAGTACATTCTTTATTAAAAGCCATCAACTTGGTTTTAAAGGCCTGAATATCGGCCATACTTTCTTGCCACTGACAACCCATTCAGAGTTCTTTGACTATCTTCTTGTCAATTACTGGCTCTTCCAGGGCCACTATATTTGGCCTCATTTGACTGAATATTTCGGTGAGTGCGTCCACTGAAAATGGTTCTTCGCTTTGAGCCATGATCTGAGTTTCTTCCCCATCATGGACTACCTTGACTGGTCCATAATTTTCTTTATACATGAACCTTTCTACTGAATCTGCTTCTGCAACAAAGTGTCTATGGTATGCTTGTACCACTTCTGCCTCGCTTTTGTCATTCCAGAAAACCAAGCATTGATGTAGTGATGAAGGTATGCAGCTACTTCCATGAATCCAATCTCTTCCTAGCAGCACATTGTAACTGGTTGGACCATCAATCACAAAGAAGACCGTGGTCCTAGCTGAAGTTGAAGTTGCTCCTCCGTTGAAGCTTGTAAGAATAACCTCTATTGGGATCATGTCACTATTTGCCTTCGCGAATTTCCTCATCATTTTGGATGGGATGGTATTGATGGCTGCTCCATTATCAATAAGTACTTTTTCCACTAGTATACCATTAACCAGTGCCTCTACATACAATGGCCTCAAATGCTTGGTTAACTTCATAGCTGGTCTCTTGAAGATAACTTTCTCAGCTGCACCTATTTTCACTTCCTGTTTATCTTCATGCGACAAGTCTATATGCAATATTTCGTTCTGATTTTCTGCTTCACTGACTCTTTCCTTACTTTCTTCCAAAGTTTCTTCTTTAGTGACCCAACCAGTAGGAGGAGACAATATTCTTGGAGGCGACCCATATTTCTCAGTACGAGGTACCCTTACCTTTCTTTTTGGAGTTCCATATAGCACATAGAAGTCAAAGGAACGCCTAGATGGTTTGCCTAATAAATCTACCTTGTGGACACCTTTCTAATACATCTGTTTAACAATGTGTTGCGTGACACTCTTATTTTTCTCCTCTCTGCTTCTAAGTCAATTTCCTCATCCATGTCCGTCAAGTCGTCATCTTCCTCTTCACTATGTATTGCCTGAGATGTTTGACCTTCTTCACACTCCAATACACAAGCTTCTTCCTCATTGTCTGCCCTTTCTTCTTTTTCATCACTCTTGCTTTTAAACTCATTGGCTAGTAAGTAGTTATTAGCCATGACAGGAGGTAATGTGCCTAATTGAATAGCAAAGGGTCACCCTGAATCCTCTTCATCTTCTGGTTCCTTTTCACGCTCAAACTTTGATCTCCTAGAAAAGCTTTCTGGCAACTCCCCCATTGACTCACCTACGCTAGCCTCCTTGTTGTCTCTAAGGACATTTTGGCTAGCCTTCATAAACAGCTTAGGCGCCTTAGGATGTGATAATCTCTGTTGTTGCCTCATCATTCGTCCATAGTTTCGTTGAAAATGCCTTTATTAGGTTCTAGTCATTTGGTTAAAGGGCATAACTCTTCCTACATTATATTGGAAATAATACCATACATTTGGATGGCGAGGTTTCGGCCTGAAAGTCCTTCCACTGTTTGTCCACCTGAACTGTCCCTCAAGAGGCCGTTTCCCATAGAATGGAGCACTCTATTCTACACCCATATAAAAACTTGGAGCAATGTCAGAATGGTGGTGATACTGTCGCGCTCCTATTTTTTCCACATTTTCCTTTATTTCTCTACTGCATCTGGCGCACAAAACACTTTCATCTTTTTTGGACTCGTTCCTTTTGATTCGTTCAAAAACATTGAAGTGTGATCCAGAATCCTCTTCGCTATTATCTATGACTAATTTGAACTTTGGCAACTTGGTTTTGAGACCAGATGTTACCATATTCACTCCAAGTGGCTGTGGGAAGGGATTTTCATCCACTGTCATCTTCTTCTTTGCTTCGAACGTGATTCATCCTGACTCAATGGCATCGTGTAACACATGATGAAAAATCAGACAATTATTAGTCATGTGTAACCATGCATTGTGCCACTTACAATATTTCTTACCCTTAAGTTGTTCAGAGTCCGGCAACGTATGTTTATCGCTCAACTTTATCTGCTTATCCTTATATAACTTATCAAATATAAGGTCAGCTTTGGTCATGTCAAACGAGAACACCTTAACCTTTTTGTTTTCATCTTTTATAGGCTCATTTTTCTCCGGTACTTTCAATTTGGCCAACATAGGTCAAATATACGCATCTCCTTTAACTAATTCAGCCAGGCATATTTCAGTCTAATCATAATGTTCGTCATTAACGGCATGAACATCAAAGTTTGGGTCTCTATAATAAGTCTCTTTACTAGAATTTTTTATTTGTTCTTCTTCTACGTTCATACCTAATCACATTAGCACTCAACTGAAAGAGATCGGGAAATTCCCTGTCTTAGAATTTCTTTTTTAGATCAAAACTCAAACAGTTTTGAGCAATTCTAACGAACTCTTTTTAAGGCAAAGGCACGAAACACTTACTCTTAGCTATTTTAAATCTCTAGAGGAATTTTTCTGCCCATTCATTTAGCAATTGACGTAAATTTGCCAAATCGGCCAAGGTAACTTCAGATTCAGTTTTGTAAAACTGAGCATGGAAAAACTGTTTGGGAATAGTCTCATCTTATGGTAGTCAGTTACTTCGCCACATTGTAGTGTGAATCGCCCTATATGTCCCAAGGTAGAAGCTTCTCCGAGACCGATAAACAATGAGAACTCCGGTACTTTATACCCTCTAGGCCATGGATATGCTTGATCTACCCAATCTGGGTATGGCTTTGTGTAAGTCGGCCTGGTAAAAGGAATCATTCCAAAAGCCATTTGATATTGCACTATTTCTGTAATCTAATTCCTCAACATAGCATTGGGATCATATGGGACTCCTACGGGCTGATTCACTGGTGGAATTACTTGAGGTCTAATGTTTGGTACTTGGTTTGTGGCAGGGACACCATTATTTAAACCACCATTAAATTGAGTATTCCCACCATCATTAACACGCAGAGCGTTCTGCCCATTAGTTTGGACATTATCTGTTGTGTTTGGGTTACCCCCCAAGTTTGATACTCCGTTACCAATATTCAAGTTAGCCATTCCACCACCCCCCTGGTTTAAAGTAGAGGGTCCAAAGGATGGCTCTATTACTTGATTTGGACTTAGGGTTGGGAAATTATAACCTACAACCGTCCAAGACTGAAAGTGATTCCCTGTGCTTGGCACGACTGATTGACAGATTTGGCCCACTAACTTATTCATAATCTCGTTCAAAGCACTTAGTTATTTGGCCATATTATCATGATGTGCATTCCCATTTTGAATAAGTTTCTCCATATTATGAATGTTTTAGAAATTTACCTGTTCAATGACATCTTGCGTGAGTTCACCAAACAATGCACGCATGGTTTGTGGACTCAATCACATCATTGACTCGTAATGAATTTGACTCTGTCCATNGCATCTCCTTTAACTAATTCAGCCAGGCATATTTCAGTCTAATCATAATGTTCGTCATTAACGGCATGAACATCAAAGTTTGGGTCTCTATAATAAGTCTCTTTACTAGAATTTTTTATTTGTTCTTCTTCTACGTTCATACCTAATCACATTAGCACTCAACTGAAAGAGATCGGGAAATTCCCTGTCTTAGAATTTCTTTTTTAGATCAAAACTCAAACAGTTTTGAGCAATTCTAACGAACTCTTTTTAAGGCAAAGGCACGAAACACTTACTCTTAGCTATTTTAAATCTCTAGAGGAATTTTTCTGCCCATTCATTTAGCAATTGACGTAAATTTGCCAAATCGGCCAAGGTAACTTCAGATTCAGTTTTGTAAAACTGAGCATGGAAAAACTGTTTGGGAATAGTCTCATCTTATGGTAGTCAGTTACTTCGCCACATTGTAGTGTGAATCGCCCTATATGTCCCAAGGTAGAAGCTTCTCCAAGACCGATAAACAATGAGAACTCCGATACTTTATACCGTCTAGGCCATGGATATGCTTGATCTACCCAATCTGGGTATGGCTTTGTGTAAGTCGGCCTGGTAAAAGGAATCATTCCAAAAGCCATTTGATATTGCACTATTTCTGTAATCTAATTCCTCAACATAGCATTGGGATCATATGGGACTCCTACGGGCTGATTCACTGGTGGAATTACTTGAGGTCTAATGTTTGGTACTTGGTTTGTGGCAGGGACACCATTATTTAAACCACCATTAAATTGAGTATTCCCACCATCATTAACACGCAGAGCGTTCTGCCCATTAGTTTGGACATTATCTGTTGTGTTTGGGTTACCCCCCAAGTTTGATACTCCGTTACCAATATTCAAGTTAGCCATTCCACCACCCCCCTGGTTTAAAGTAGAGGGTCCAAAGGATGGCTCTATTACTTGATTTGGACTTAGGGTTGGGAAATTATAACCTACAACCGTCCAAGACTGAAAGTGATTCCCTGTCCTTGGCACGACTGATTGACAGATTTGGCCCACTAACTTATTCATAATCTCGTTCAAAGCACTTAGTTATTTGGCCATATTATCATGATGTGCATTCCCATTTTGAATAAGTTTCTCCATATTATGAATGTTTTAGAAATTTACCTGTTCAATGACATCTTGCGTGAGTTCACCAAACAATGCACGCATGGTTTGTGGACTCAATCACATCATTGACTCGTAATGAATTTGACTCTGTCCATCTGTTCTTGGAGTGCTTTTCTGCTCTTCATATCGATTGATTACAAACTGGACTATTCACTGGCTTACTGACTCTTTATCAGAGTTTTTATGAGGCATATTGCTTCACTTTCTTATATTTTCAAACGTCAAACACCAATTGTCCCGCCTGGCGTGCCAAATTATTTTGCACGATTGAGTCGAGCCTCCCTAACAATTAAGAAAAAGGTTCAGACGATTGTGTAAGGAACAAACTTCTTGAGATAAAGTCCCAAAAATGGGTGCTTTTATTTATGAAGATGTACAATGAGTGAGAAAATGAAATGCCTCCAAGGGGCGCAAGCACGCAGAACAATGAAAGTAAGATGCGATGAACGTAAAGATAATAAAAATTATATATACTCTGTTCGAGAGTGTTTGATTCGGGGTCCTTTTCTTCTATGTCTTCTCTTCGTTGTTATACTCCTTGGAAAGTTGTTGTAGAACCGCCTGAAACTGCTGGTCATCCTGTAACTACCCACATTCTTCATCATGGCTAACTTGTCATGGAACTTCCGTTTCTAACTACCGTCATTACCTCCACCCTTGAACTGCTAATAACTGGGCTTTATGGATTGTAAGGCATGATGAGATTGCCCTTTAACTGCTTTGGTAACTGTCACTTGAAATAGCAATGCGTCCGAATTCTGGACGTTCCGTAAGCTTGGCTGATAATAACGTTGTCACGCTGAGTATTAATAAAATACTGTATTCGCCCAGAGCTTGGGTGTCTTATAAATTTGGACGATGATGGGCCTTTATTGCACAACTCTGTCTTGGGCCTTTTACATGGATTTCCTTAGGCCTATCATTCAAACCTCTTATTCGAGGCGTCACTTCTTGGGCCATATTTTTATGCATTAACACTCATATTCTTAACTTGAGTCACAAAGTTCGCGAAATTGAAAGAGTGCTTCATCTTTTTAATTCAAACTTTTAAAACGTTGGTACTCGAACTACCATGTGTAAGTTTATGTGCTAATTCTTTACTTCTGATTTTTTCATTTTTTAAAATTTTTGAATAATGAATTTTTTTCTTCGTAGTTCAGATATATTTTAATCCAAACACTTCTTAGCGTCAAATGATTTTTTTTCTTGAGGATTTAAGCTCTGATGAGCATAAAAGGACTAACCATGATTCTCTTGGGGATACAACTATATAGCCTATCCCTCTCCATAAGGGTCTGGGAGATGAAGTCGCCCCCTTCTTTGCCTATTCGTGTTAGGGGCCCCTTTAAAGGGAAAAAAATGTCAAGTGGGTTCAGGCTAACGGATCCCAAAGTCCCATCTATCCCCAGCTTTAGGTCTCTATTCAATTCCCCGCCATTATGATGAGCTAGATTTGGAGGTCTTGTCCATGCTTCCCCCTTTCATTTCTTGAATTGGGAGATCAGCTTTTACATATTGTAACCAATCCTGGGAGAAAATTGATGAGGAACTTAATCCCCACACGAAAGAAAGAAATAATTGATGCTCATATTATGCAAGATACAATATTACACCATGACCAGCAAGCAGAATATGAGCTTTGTATAACGCAGGCTAATGGTTTGGACAAGAAAGTTTAGAGGAGAAATGTGACTTTTTTAGAAGAGAAAAAATAAAACCGGATGTTGTTGACGAGAAAACGGCCAATTATAATGGCATATGCAGAAGTAAAAGGATTTATGCTAATATAGAAGCTACTCTCTGATAGCAGATATTAGGAGGCTTTCCAAAGAATTAATGTAGACTAAGGTAAATAAGCGACCTCATACCAAGCAGATAGATCGTGAGATTACCAAGCTAAAGGAAGAACTACAAATAGCTCAAGTTGATTATTTTCTTACAATAAAAGATCTTAATAAGGTGCGGCGGGATGAAATGGCTTCACTCCGTAAGGAAGTAGAAAGTAGCGAGATAAAACTTTCTATTGTGGAGTCTGCGGTTGCTAATAGGAAAGCTTACGAAGTTAAAATTTTTGAAGAGTCCGTGTAGGAAGGGAAAACAATGTTCTCGACATTGTTAGGAATTTTCATTCTGAAATGACACCTTGTCTTCTGAAGTTCCTTCGTTAGCCTCTAGGTTTCTAACGTTTCTCCTCTTATTGTTGAACATTCTCAACCCATGAATTCTCAGATTATTCCTCTATGCGAAGTCGTTGCTATAATTGAGCTAGCTGACACTTCTGTTAACTCATGGGATATGGCTTTGTTTAGTCTCTTAATTAGTTTGGAGGAAACATTCTTTGCAATCGCCATATGTAAATTTATTTTTTATTTTTTTACGAGTTTACATTACTTTTTCACCCATTTATTCAATGTCATGTGTCATTTTAATTTCTCACATTGTTTGTTTTGGCTTTCATCAATATTTTTCGTGAGTGTATGTAAATAATTTCGTAACATAACTTGTAAAATATACTTCATTCAAGCAAGGCAAACATATCGTTGAAATGATTCATATCGTTATATTTATTTACGAGCATTTTTCGTGTAGCTACAATAAATTTTTGTCATGACAATTTTTTTTAACCAAGGGCAGACATGAACTCACCCCCTATGCGATTGACTTTTGCAGGGTGGATTTTAATCTAGCTTTCCCTTTGACAGAATAGATCTTGCCTTTAATCGAATTTTCATTAGTGGACGGATAGACCTCGCTTTCAATCATTGTTTCTTTGGAGGAATGGACCTTGCTGTTAATCATAGTATCATTGGTGAAATCAAACTCGCTGTTAATAAGAATTTCATAATAGATGGAGAGAGGCTCATATTTCATCTTTCTTTCATCTAAACTTCCATTGTTGTAACGTTTTCAATTCCAAATGGGTATAATCACTTTGAGTTCTATGCTTCTCTAATGTAGAAGGGTCCAAGTCAGATGCTGAGCTGTCGATAA
>CAIGRF010199667.1:170248-193692 GCA_903798235.1 Fraxinus ornus | reverse complement strand
TTTAGAAACCAACCAAATAATGAATCCAGTACCCAAATCCTGAAGTAAATCACCAAAAAGAAAAGAACTCAACTAATAAATTAGCAAAAGTTCATAGAAATAGGAATCTAAACAGAGCCACATAGTTTCCAAACTGAACGATAACAAGGGCAATTATCGACTCATTAATCCATTGATTTCCTTCAAGAAGAGAGGAGCACAACGAACAACATTATAACCGTAGAGCTCACATTTGTGTCCATATTCTTGATCATTATTCGACCCGACGTAAAATATACTTTTCCTTCTGCTTCAGACCATCAGTATAATGCAAATATGCAGATTGTTATTGGTAATGTAAACACAAGTTGGAGGGGAAAAGGATTCCTATTTCAAAAGAAAAGAAAAGTGATTCTCCTGAAGTTTGTATGGAGACTTGAGAGTTGAGACTTATAAAGTAGAACTGATTCTGTCCATTGTACAGTACATAGACTGAGGACTCTCACCTGCCTAAAGCTCATTAAAGTAATTTTTCACTTATTTTAAATAAAAAATAACTAATATTCTATCAATTAAAATTTAATTCGACTTACTTATTTTGATAGTGTGTTTGAGCCACATTATTTTGAAAGAATGTATTCTAGAATAATAGATTGATAGAGAATGCGTAATTGAAAAAGAAGGAAAAATTATTGATGTGATGGAAAATATTATTTTATTGAAAAATATGTGATTGAAAATAAATAGAAAAAATGAGAATGAAAATTTTAATGTGTACTAAACATGGGCTAAATTAAGAATAATTTCTTAGATAAGTAACTTTTTAAAGTTAAAAAAATAACTTTTAACTTAAAAATAAATAATTTACATGCTTGTAAGGAAGTGATTTTTTTTTAAAAATTCATTTTTCACTTCCATTTTCAATGAAAAACAAAACCATGTATTCTCACAATTTTTATTTTTTTGGTATGTATAGTTTAAAAAAAAAAAATCAATTCTCAAACAATCATTTTCAAGGGCTTAATTCCATTATTGAGAAAAAAATAATAATGTTTTGAATAGTGATGTTTGGGATTTAAAAAGTAAAAATAATGTTTTGGATTCATATTTTGAATTTACGAATAAAATATTTTAATACAAATGTTGAGATTGAAAATAAGTAGAATACGAAAATTACAAATTTTATTTTAAGGAGAGAGACTTGCTCAAAGTGGAGTAACAAGTACAGTCCATAACACGTAAATCCTTTTCTCTCTGTCTCTGTTCTTTTCAATCTCCTGGCGATTAAAGGTATATTATTGGAAAAGGTTTTTTATTTTTTTAAAAAAATTGGGTTGATGGGTTAGTGAGATTTCTATCAAAGATTAAATCTTTAGGGTTTATCTGTAGTGGGTTTTGTTGATTATTCATAATTGAATTTAATCTCTATTGAAAATACTTGTTTAGATTTCGTATAGTTGTTGGAGATTTCTATCAAAGATTGAATCTTTAGTTTCATCTGTAGTGGGTTTTGTTGATTAATCATAAATGAATTTAATCTCGTTTAGAATTATTTGTTTCGATTTCATATAGTTGTTGGTTAATTATGTTATTCAGGAGTATAATTCACGGTATGGGGATTGGGAATCTGTCGTGGACAGGGTCTGAATTGGAGTTTTATGACGGTTTAGAGCAGTCGATTCAGGCTAGTTCAATTACTGCCAAGGATAGTTTGAAACAGAATTGTCTGGCTAGTTCAATTACTTCCAAGGACAGTTTGAATCAGAATTGTTGTTCCAATTTGCCATTGGAGCTCTTGAGGGATATTCTGACGAGGGTCGAGGAATCGGGGTGTAATTGGCCCCAGAGAAAGAATGTGGTTGCTTGTGCGGGTGTTTGTAGGAGTTGGAGAGAAATCACGAAGGAAATCGCCAGAACCCTAGAAGTCTCCGGCAAGTTGACATTCCCCATTGCCCTGAAACAGGTTCGTTATCGTTAAGAATTTTAGTTCGCTTCATCATATTAATAATTGGCTGAAACCTATATAAATTACATAAATTGATGCGACTCTAGTGCAGATGTTCATGATTTCGTATGAGTTTAGTAATTGTGGTTGGGATATAATGGTAATAATAATAATTGTCCATTACTAGCAAAATTATGCGAGTGCATAGATCAAAATTCAATGCGATCAAGATAGTAACCAATTGTGGGTTACGGTACCCATGGTTTTTAGCAAAGTATTTGTCATATGTTTGTACTTACGAGGGGGATGCATGGGAATATGGAACAAAGATATTTCAAGGTTTTCATTATAAAAATGTTCCCTTCTACTTGACGAAAAAAAAGTCCTTTTTTAATATAGATGTCTGACAAACTGTAAAAAAAGATAAAGCATCAAACTTGCTAGTAATTCCACTTGAAGTTATATCAATATGTTGTGAAGCCAAATGTCCCACAAATCTCTCCTGAACACATTTTAAAATTATTCTAGTCTCTAGACAAGATTTTCGTCTAAATTTTTTTAGACAAATTTATTCTCTGTCTTTAGCATTGATTAATCTTATCCCAGCGCAGTCAGTTCTGGAGAAATAGAGACAACAACTTGTGTGGCCATTTTTCCATCTGGGCATAAAGCCAAGAATCAATTATAGCTACACAAATCACACTATAATGCCTTTTATTATATGCACGGCCTTGTTGCATGGAAGTCAGAAACCATTTTATTTCCTGATCTTCTCTAAGTTGATGACTGAGCACATCTTCTGCATGCGTGACTTGAACATATATATTGCCATTTAGTGCATGTTTGGTGCATTGTACTAGACAAAACTTGATAGTATATGATATAAGAAAAAGAAGCTTAAATTATGATAATAGTAAGGTCAAATTCCATCCAATACTATATACGTACATTCTTTTATGAGAAGCCCAACTTTCAAATAGCATATGTATTGTACATTTCAGTCTACTATTGGTAGCATTTAACTTTTGCCACTGCCACCAATAACAGTGCATTGCTGCATTCGTTATGAATACCTCTGCTTGGAAACATGTTATTTTTATACTATTTGAATCTAAAATCTAATAAATTATCTACACGTGTTCTTTCGGGGGTCAGTCATTGTTTCGTAAACTCGCTGTATATTTGAAGTTGAATCCGCTTTTGCTGGAATCAGATGATTCACAACTTGTTGTTTGCAAATATCATTTTGAAGGTTTTATTCGACATTATCGCCCTAAAAAACAGCCCAGCAAGTTGTTGCAGTGTCTCGATTCAGATAATTTTAAAGATTAAAATTGACTTCGATAGGACGCTTGCTTTGGGTCATCTGTTTCCATTTCAACACTTTTGTTATTTTATTTGGAATTCAATGTAATAATTTGTTTCCTCTAGGGAAAATCATTTTATAGACTAAAATGAAACTGGAGTTTACATCGAGTTGTATTCTTTTCCAGGACTTCATTAACAGATGCATATTGTTTGTAATTTCTTTCCTTATTTTTATATTATATTGAAACATCTTTGATTGTTATTTCTGTAGCCTGGTCCAAGAAACACCCTAATTCAGTGTTTCATCAAACGGAATCGTGTTACACAGACGTATCACCTTTACCTCAATTTGAATCAAGGTGAAGATACATCATCTATTTCAATGGATTCTATTTCACAACTAATTTTTTTTGTATGTAGACATATCAAATGTAGTAGCTTAATATTAAGCCACGCACCGTTGTTTTCTTTTTCCTAATTTTCAAATGTAACAAAAAGTAAGTTTTCGACAGCTGCTAATGATGATGGGAAGTTCCTTCTTTCTGCTCAAAGATGTAGATACGCAACATATACAGAATACCTCATTTCTCTAAATGCTAAAGATGCATCAAAAGACAGCGCGTTCTATGTCGGAAAGTTAAGGTAAATTTGGATTGCATATGACTTTAATGCTTTCTAAGCCTCATTTCAGATTGAAATTTCCTCGTGATCCTTGACTACAGATCTAATTTTTTGGGGACCAAGTTCACAATCTATGTTGCACAGCTCCCAAATGCAGGAGCCAAAGTTACTAAATCTCGTTCTACGAGGTTAAGTGGAATGAAACAAGTCTATCCCCGGGTCCCTTCTGGCAACTATCCTGTGGCCCATATTTCATATGAGTTGAACATCTTGGGTGCTAGGTGAGGGATAAAGCTTATAAGAAAGTTAATTATTTGCCAAACATATGTTTCCACATTTGTCTATGTTAAACACTGATGAGGTCCTTGTTCAGTTACATTATTTTATTTTATTTTTTTGCTAACATAATGTGGGTATAGGGGTCCAAGACGAATGCAGTGCATCATGGATGCTATACCTGGTTCTGCAATTGAACCCGGAGGCGTAGTTCCTGTACAAACTGATTTGCTGCTTGGCAACCTAGATTCCTTTCTGTCCATCCCATTTTTCAGATCAAAATCAACTTCCATGGGTAGTTTTCAATCTGGATTATCGACACTGAAAGCTGATGTGCTAATTTTGAAAAACAAGAATCCTAGATGGCATGAACAACTCCAGTGCTGGTGTCTCAACTTCAATGGACGTGTAACGGTCGCTTCTGTGAAGAACTTTCAGCTGGTTGCTTCTGTTGAGAATGGAGCTGGTGGGCAAGAGCACGAGAATGTTATTCTTCAATTTGGAAAAGTGGGAAAGGACGTTTTTGCAATGGACTATCAGTACCCAATCTCCGCTTTCCAGGCATTTGCCATTTGTCTCAGCAGTTTTGACACCAGAGCTGCTTGTGAATGACATCAGGTGCTGTGCTCACTCACTTATGCCATATTTTGATCACGTCGTGTCTAGACATTGAAATTCACAAAATTTATTCAAATTGAATGGAGGTTAGTTTTTACTTTTTTATTTTTATTTTTACACGAGTTGCAACTTCTTGGTGCTACTGAAATGCATTGACAAATTACTTGAGCAAAGAAAGATCTTATGTGAAGAACTGTAATCTTTTCATATCTGGTCGATTCCTCGTTCGTTCATTGTTTCATTGGAAGTAATACCACAAAAGTATGTTTGGTATGCAATATAATATAGGATTGGACAGTACAATGAACAAGATTTTACTTCTTCATTAACATTGTTTAGTATTGTTGAATCTGCCATACTAAACACACCTTAAAAGCATAATGCTGAGCAAGACCCTGTTTCATTTGATAGTCCTCAACGCTTTTCGACTAATAATGTTTATCTGATGACTTCAGGCCTTCATTGTGAATTACAAAACTGATAGTTCCTTGAGAGGAGCATTGGTTCCTCTAAAAAACTTCTGATGTTAGGTTCTGACTTCTTAGTTGAATCTGTCAGGTGCATGGGAGGTTGTTCGGAGGTGCCATATCATGAGCATGATTATAGCAGTAGTAATGCTCGAGAAAGTCATCTTAGGCCAGCTTCTTTTAATAGCTTTTTAAGTAGAAAAAATACTTTCAGAAAATTATCCAGATAGTCACTAAAGCAATACTAGAGGAGCCTTAGCCCTTAGATTGCATATTCTGCCTAGCGTATAAATTGTTGGAAAACGAGTCTAAAAATGCAGAAATGATTGAAGCTAACCATCCGATGCAATATGGATATCAGAACACGAATCAAATTATTTTATTGATTGTAGTTTATAGATTTGTTACACAGCTGGAAATGCAGGAAGTGTATCTGGATTTCCGTTAGAAGGGAGGAGGGCCGAGAGGTCGAGGCCCGCCAAAACAGTCTTGTAGCAACCAACAACAGCAGAGACAAGATAAGCTGCAATGTGTAAAATTTTAATCAGTTCCATGTAAGAATTCATCTGCAGCTTTAAACCTGGAAAAAATAAATAAAAATAAAAAATCAATGCTATTGATATAATAACACTGTAGTCAAGAGTCTACTTACCAAGAAGAAATCACCGAGCATATTCCATCAAAACGCCCACCAAAGAACCCACCTGGACCAGGAAAAAAACCCGGTACCAAAGGTCCAGGACCCCAGCCAGGCCTTCCAGGTCCTGGTCCGCCAGTCCCCGGTCCTCCTGGTCCAGCAGGTCCCATTTTCCAAAATAATCCTTTGGTGAAGTGAGAAAACTGCAAGTAAAGAAGTGTGACAGACAGAAAACTTGCAAGAGAAGCAAGAACTTGGTTATTTGAATTTCACAACCTTAAAAATGTACATATTTGTACTCACGTCTCATCTAACACTCTCACCTAGGATTCAACCTTTGCATACATACATTCTTAGAATCTGCAATTCCACTTAACCTAACTTCTAAACTTTCCAGTCTTTGATACATATATAACACCAAGAGCTGATGGTAGGTTTGAATTCAACAGGACTTCAAACTTCATAGCAGACTTATGTAAATTTTGGGGGGAAAAAATAAAAAGGACATGATGTTTCTATAATAGTCAGCTACCTCATGACGTGTCTATGATTTCATCATTTCTAGTGTAAAAAGGGTAGCGAAATTTTTACAAGTTGACACTAGCTGACCTCATGTAATCATCTTCCTCTACCCAGTGTGGCGAGGAAGAAGGGACTTCTTATTCTTGTTCGTGCTAGGACTAGGTTGGTGCTTTTTCAGCGTTAACAGCTGGATCTTAGTAAGATGAACTTAGATATCAAATTAAAAGCACTTCCAAACTAAACTTTTTTTTCCTTTTCAAATTCAATGAATAATAAAAGTTAAGTAAATGAAGCATGATAAAGCATTAAGCAATGTTGTGTTGTTGAATAATGTAGTCTAGTTTTGATGAATATTCTAGAACTAAGATGGCGCATGCCTACACATATTGACAAAATTCACATGATTGGACCATTTTTTTATGGAATTTGTGATGATTATTTCTACTCCACTTCTAGTATCAAGATTCCCTTCTCTAAATTGTAATAACATCGTTGTAATGATGTAATTGTCTTGTGAACAATGCTTGCTTTTAGTTTGATGAAGATTTAACATGTGAATTAGACTATTTGATTACAATTATTAGATATAATTGAATCAATCTAGACTTTTTTTCAAGGATTAGGTTAATTATAACATTTTTTTTTCATCATTTGTAATAATTATTTAATTCTAAAAAGTAAAAATATGATGAAATAGTTAGTACCTATGAATATAGGCATAAGATTGTGACTCTTAAATTCAAACCATATTACAAATTTACAATAAAACTTGGTTTTTTGACATGAGTTGAAGATAGCATTAGACGATGAATGGTTAGAGTCGAAAATATGTCATATGTCTCAACAAAGTTTGCATATTTTATATACAGACTTTGTATATTTTATATACAGTTAGTCCAAAATTGATTTAAGTTTTTGTTTTCTTAACAAAGTTTTTGAATAAAGTAATTAGTTTTACTATTTTCTTCGGATATCACACACTCTCTACAAAATTTAGTTATATCGATGGCTGCTTAAAACGTTGTAGATAACTATAGTGCCAGAGACGGAGGTAGGGGGACCCCCTTTCACATTGTCCGTCGGTCCACTATTCCTAATTATTTTGTAATGTATTTTTTAATTTGGCCTCTGCAAAAATTTTGACCCGTCCCCGCAAAATTTCGAATTTTTTTTTCATTAATAAATATTGACTCAATAACTTAAACTTAAACAAAAGATCCAATAGTTACTTAAATAAATAAATAGCTCAAATTCAATCCAAAAGCAAATGATTTATTTATGAATAAATTACCCAAAAGCATACCCNAAAAGCATACCCACAGCCCACAAAATGTACTCCCGACTACAGACACCCCACATACTTCCTCAAATCTCTTCTCTGCGTGAGAGGCGACTGCTCCGCGATTCCACATAGATGGAAATATTGTTTTTGTATTGACAAACTGATTGTATTTTTTGGTCAGTCAATCTAACTTGCCTATTTTGATACTCAAAATCGTCGTTTTCAATCTCTTAGTTAAAAAAAAATTTCCTCCACCCCCGCAAGATTGAATTTCTAGCTACATCCCTGCATAGTTCCATGACACTATAGCAATGCTTTAAAAATCCTATCTATGTTCTCGAGAGTGTATTAGATTGCTTTAATGCGTAGCAAATTCGGACACTGTTCGGAGAGTGACTTGATAGATAATACGGATGTATATAATTCAAACTACTTGCACTGGCATTGGACAGAAAGGCCCTACTAAACTTCACAGTTCTATAATTGAACAAAACAAGTTCGTTTTTGACAAAAGGGATAAAACAAACAGAGCCTAACGACCATCGAGAATGGAGATTGCAAATGAATGGATTAGGAGACTAGTGAGGAGTGAGCGAATAAGGTGTTGACACGCAAGCACAAAGGATAATGCTAAGGGCGTGTTTGTCGGTGATCATTAAGTCATATCAATCGAGCATGCAAACTTTCCACTTTTAGGTCAAAACACATTACAAAGAGATAGCGACGTAACAGAAAAAAGTTTGATTGGACACTGCAGGCCCAGTAGAAGGCCACTGGGCCCATTGTCAGGTATTTCTTTTATGGGCCCCCACTAAATGGTCCAGTTCTATTCACTAATTCATTTTTTTTTTTTTTAGAATATAATATTAGGCATAAAGATTAGTATATTTGTTAATCTTTCTTGTGCTTTTATTTCTTATTTTTTTGGTAGTGTTTGTATAATGATAAATCGAATCCTATAGTAATATTCTTCGGAAGTATCTTTTACTTCTCATTTTCATTCAAGTGACGTCTTTTACTTCTCTAGAAGACCATCAATTGTATTTCGAGACTCGAATGACCTTAGATATCTCACATTAATTGAGTGAAATACTCGAATATCATCAAGTGATAGTGACCCAAAAAAAAAATAAAAAAAAAAATTGATTTTCTAATGATTAGTCGGTCCAAAAATATTTACTCTATTTGGGTCTCCATATATTTATTGATTGATTGATTCATTAAATCACTTGGTATATGGTCATGAGTCACTATCTACACCTTTTTCTTTTTCTTTCTCAAAATCTTTTATGGAGATGTACTCCACCCCCCACCCCACCCCCCTCAATTATATATCTTTTGTTTTAATATATCTCCATATATATTCTATCTTGAAGACTCCATAAAAAATACAAATCCACAAAATATTTAAAATTGCATACTCAAAAATGAAAAAAAAATAGTAGAAGTCGCTTGATTACTCTAGGTTTCATTTTTATCGTATTTAGAAACAATTACGTGAATCTTTCGATGTCATCAGTCAAGTTTATTTCGTGTTTGCTAATATAAAATTGAAAAAATAAAAATAAAAAATACAGCTTAGTAGGTCTAAAGCCTTAATTTATCAAGCCATTAAAATTTGTTGCCACCTAACGTAAATTTTTCCAAAAGAAACATTAATAATAAGATTTAGCCGCCCCATCAAAATATTATCTTCTTACAAAGGATAAGATTGGGCAAAAAACCAAAAGTTAGAAACAATCATAAATTTCAAGAAAGAATGCTCAAGATTGGAGAATCAAACATCAACTAAAGATGTGTTTTGATTTGATGTACACTTGGGACATAACACATGATATATATCATGTATATATTAATAGATTCCTTTTGAGAAATAAGAATATGTTCCGTTACGATTGGAATGAGATAAATACATTTCAAAAATAAATATTTGGATATCAAATTCATCGTTTGTACTCCATGTCTTCGAACGTTATAAATGCTAACAGGACGAGACATCAGTTAACACATTAATTCTCACAAAGCAAAAACTATTTGAAATGAAAACTCACAAGCCAAAAAGCTTCCACCTCATTTATTCTGAGTAATCATAAAGACCTCTTTTGACCCTCGAAGAGTGATTGAATTTTCAAGTTTATGACACTTCAACTTTCAACTATCGAATTACCACTTGGGGACGATAAAGTGTTTTCTACAAAAAAAAGATCACACTTCTTGTTATATTACGCGGCAAATACATGGAAAAAAAGTACCAAAGATGTATAAACAAAAAGGTGAGTCCAAATAGAAGGAGGATTTATGCGATAATGGATTGCGTATGCCAAATTGTACAAACAAATAATTGACCAAATTTGTGCATCAAGATTGGAAAGTTAAGTAAAGAGGATTGCTTTTCAGATGTAGACTTTTGGTTGCAAATCCACCATTTCTTGAATATTGATTGTGAACCGGCCTACCCTACCCATTAGGGCATGCACATGGAACATGGATAATTAAAACAACTACCTACGACATATAATAATTTTTATCTTCTATAGTTTTCATCTTCCAAGGTACCAAACTTTTAGAAATTTTGTGGTTCATGTTGTTGTCTTGTTTGAATAAATTTGAGAATCAAAAAAAGATTGAATAAAATTAAAGAACGATACTATTTAAATATTAAACTTCTAGACGATGAGATTCAACGTGTTACTGAAGCTAGCAAATGTATTCACTTCCAAGTTTCGATGACCCTATTCACGAAAAGTTGTAAATGTGTAAGGCGTTTGATTAAAAGTGATTATATAGATTACAGTTTTAAGCTTTTAGAAAAAACGATACAATCATAAATAGATGGCTTAAGATTAGAGAAAAATCACTTTCCGTGTACTACGTACATCGGCACACGTTAGATTATACTGTTCATCAAATACGTAATAAATACATATCAAAGTGTCATTTTCTCTTCAAGTCGAACATAATTTGTTTCACTAGAGATACAAATTGTCCTTTGTTCATGTTTTTATCCCACTGAGGAAGTTAAGTTGGTCGAACTATTCTTTTTGTCTCCTATGCAACTTGAAGGTATTTAAAGTTAATATAATCAAACTTAGTTTTCTAACCACGTGCTATAATTAGAAAGGTTATTAATAATCTATCAGAAAAAAATGTTGTAAGAAACTTTAAATTGATTGCTCGACAACGTAACTATAAAACTCTTTTACAATTCTCTCACATGGAGGGGGACTCACTTCGAATAAGATATAATATATTCGAAGTGGGTCCCCCTTTCATGTAAGGGAGTGGACACCGTTATGAACACTGCATTATGTACAAGTAGCATATTCCAAAAAAATTTGTTTATATGAGTTGTACCACAATTTTAATTTCATAGAAAATACACAGCAAAGTACAATCCATCCCAAGAGAGATTCCCGGCGATCCATGCGAGGTCTTTGATTATCAAATCCCATTAATTTAATCTCATTTTAACAATCAAAATAAGTGATTAATCACTAAAATAATTAACTTTACGTGCATTACAGCTCACCACACTGCTTGTTTATACAATAATTGAAATATTAACACACTGATTTGCTCCTTGAGCACGCAATTTAATTATTTTACTTGTCGACGAGTCGAGACAAATTGTTTTAAGTATGAAACCACTCATTGTGATGTGCATAACATATTTTATTTACTTTCGTACAATGTAACACAAATCGCATCATTAGTTAATATTAAAAAATTAAATTAAGAAATGATTTTTCAAATCCTTTTAATTCGTATTTGTCCTAATTCTACACGTGTAACGGAGATAACAATTTCGCGTGATAACTTCCGAAGAATTAAAGAATATATTTGACACTGAGCAAGGCAAAAGGTCACGATCTCACAAGAGTGAGCTAACTCTAAAAACATGTTTTTAGTTCGACTGTAGACTGCAACTCATCTGCATGAAGTCAAAATTGTTGGTAATTGTCGATCAACCATCTAGTATTGAATGCGTTCATATGCCTCGTAGACAACGCCACTCACACTATGAGAGAGAACTGATCATGCTCGAAGTCGTTAATGACAAAGAGGGGATGTCCAGGGCAAAAGGTCGCGATCTCACAAGAGTGAACTAACTCTAAAAACATGTTTTCAGTTCAAATTGTAGGCTGCAACTCATCTACATGAAGTCATAATTGTTGGTAATCGTCGATCAACCATCTAGTAGTGAATGCGTTCATATGCCTCGTAGACAACGCCACTCACACTATGAGAGAGAACTGATCATGCTCGAAGTCGTTAACGACAAAGAGGGGATGTCGAGGATAGTGTTAGTGACTGAAGTAAGTTTTAATAAGGTACTTATTTTACAGAAGATCCGAGTTGAATCATATTAAGCTCCTGTTTGGGCTCCATTTTATTTAAAAGGTATTTTTTTTTTAATCACACATTTTTCAATAAGATAAGATAATATTACATATAAATCTAAAAAAATTTCTTTATATTTTAACTACAAATTTTTTAAAAATCACTATTTTAAATATATTTTCTTTAAAATTTGATTTTAATGGAGCCAAATAGGATAGGTGATTATCATGTTGATTAATAAATACATATCACATCAGATCATTCCTACTGTGGTAGTAATTTTAATCCTGACCCCACGTGGTCCCTTCAAAATCTCAGCCATCAGATCCAGCCGTGCATTTAGAATCATGAGATTCCCTTACAGCATTTCATCCCTATGATTAATATCTCCAATTTATCACGACAATTTAGAAATTGCCTCAGCTTTTTCTCATCCGGGTCGTCCTTCTCGGGGACCCCTTTTTTCTGCGGTTGCGCTTCATTGCATCAGGATAAGGAAAATTCACACCTTTAGCACCCAATCTATAGTTGTAAACTAAATTAATTTCCAACTTTTAAAAAGGAAAAAACTAGTAACTAATATTTTATTATCGATTTCTAATTACTTAGTTACTCCCAAATGATAGGACGTGTCCAAATAAATTATCATGTCAATAGAACACGATTTACTTTAAATTTTTCAACATCAATTAAATTTAAGAAGCAAAATAAGAATGAAAAATATAGTCGTTATTGATCCCACACAATAGATAAAAATTCAAAATTGATGGCTTGATATGATGGATAACGGTTATATTTTCATTTTTATGGATAAAAACTGAGAAACAAACGGGGGCAATAAGACTAAGATTTTTTTACTCAATTCATAGTCGGTTGATCAATATTAATCAAAATCTTGAAAAAATCATCCCTCAATCGATAAAAAATCGTGAGTTTACTAGTGTATCTCATCATCATCTTCAGAGAACTAAAAAACTAATTATCAATGGGTATGGTTTTGTGGTGCAAACTTTAGATTTTTGTTTTGAAGGTTTCCAAGCAAGGTGTGACCAGCGAGGTGAATGTATGTGATTAATATGGAAGCACTTATCGTCTAATGACTCTCAAATTAGGAGCCTGTTTGGGAGAGCTCAAAATCCAATTACAATTGAAAATATAGTCGTTATTGGGTCTCACTCGTCTAATAAAAGTCAAGAATAACGACTATTTTTCAATTTTTTCTTACACTACATATTTTGTGCCAAATATTTGATCATACTATGGGCCTGTTCGGTAGGGCTTAAAATTCAATTAAAATTGAAAATATAGTCGTTATTGGGTCTCACTCGTCTAATAAAAGTCAACAATAACGACTATTTTTCAATTTTAATCCAATTTTAAAAACTCTCTATGTTATTTATGTAAGGAATTGAAACCAAACCAAAACGTCAAATTTGATTAAAAAAAGTATATCATCGGTGGGTTCATGTGACACCACGTTGACAATTTTGAAACTTATTTGACGACTTTGACTTACCATCCTACGAATAAGAGATATTCTACAACTGTAAGAAAAAAATGATATCAATTTACACAATCTTAATGATTAGATACTAACTTGCTACAAACATAAGTTTGTGGACCAATAGTGCAATTTTATTTTCTGATGACCCCCTGGCCCTCACCCCCGGTGGCTTTCATTAACTACACGTTTCATTTCTCTATGGTCATTTCAAACCTTGGTTAAATTCTAACCTGAACACAAGGTAACCCCCAATCACATCTTAAAAAAACCTTATCTTCTCTACAATAACCCTTTCATTCCAAGTCATACCTCCTTTCTCTCCCTCTACTTTCTCTGTCTAGATTTGAGCTGAATTTCCACTGTAACCGACGAGATTTCGATGGCTCAATCTTTCCCGGAGGATGTACTTGTGCACGTATTCTCGTTTTTGAACTACGATAAGGACCGGAATGCGGTTTCTCTGGTGTGCAAGTCGTGGTACGATATTGATAGGTTTAGTCGGAGGAGGATTTTCATAGGAAACTGCTATGCAGTGAGTCCGGAGATCGTGATCCGGCGGTTTCCGGATGTGAGAGCGGTGGAGTTGAAGGGGAAACCGCATTTTGCCGACTTCAATCTGGTGCCGGAAGGATGGGGTGGATATGTGTACCCCTGGGTTGTTTCCATGGCTAGGGCTTACCCGTGGCTCGAGGAAATCAAGCTGAAGAGGATGGTGGTGACTGATGAGATCTTGGAGCTGATATCCAAGTCGTTTAAGAATTTTAAAGTGCTGGTGCTCTTGTCTTGTGAAGGTTTCACAACTGATGGACTCGCGTATATTGCTGCCAATTGCAGGTAGAAAACATAGATTTAATTTTGATATATAATAAGTGCGATTGTCAACTTGTCTAATTAGGAAGAAATTCTGTGGAAATGATTAAGAAAGTTTTGTAAAGTTGCGAAGTAAATCTTGAAGGAAATGGAAAGTTTGAATTTTTGAGCGGGTTGAGAAGGAGGTAGAGTCAAGATTGTATTTTAAAGATACAGTACTGTTTTTGTTTTTTGTTTTCTTGGCTAGTGAAAAGTATACAGTAAAAGGGGAGTTTGAATCCACACTCTTTACATCGATTGTCTGAGTGAAAATGTAAGAATCTCGCTCTTATATGACCCCGATTTTTTGCTTATGAGCTTGATACTAGATCACAAATAAAATCTGAAAGTTTTCCCTAAACCTGGGGAACGTATTAAGAAAGATCTGGTATAATTCCTGCTCTTAGGTTCAAATTTTCTTCCATTGACTGTGTTATATACTCGAAATATGCTCTAGGCTACTATGAGTTTTTGATTCAAAATTTATTTGTTGCAAACGGAACTTCATTTTTTTTCTCATGGATCTTGCAAGATGATACAAACTTACTATGTTGGGTTCTCCTTGGAATTTCATGACTTGGATTGTCCTTTGGACCAATTGATCTTTTTAACAATTAATCATACATAATTCTCTTTTCTTACTTTGCACAACTATGATTGAACAATACAGTTTCCATGAGGTTCTATTTGTCTGCTAAGTATTTATCTGCGATGAGGTTCTGGTCCTGATTTATTACTACGATTTTTGGGTCGAACACTAAGTTCTGTCATCTGAGCTGCAATCATGCTTTCAGTTCCAATGACTTGAGTGGAATAATCTAACATGATAGGAACAGTTGACTTTCCTATACATTTGGTACCTCTTAGTGAAGTCTTGAGGAGCAAGCTTTTTCAGTTTTCAATTTACCAAATGATACAGGATCTAGTCAAGTATTAATTTTGGAAGGTGCTTTTTTGTTCTTATGTATAATAAATTTTCGGCATTTACTAATTTGATTATTGGTGTGACTTTTTTGCAATGTAGGAACCTTGGAGAATTAGACTTAGGGGAGAGTGAAGTGGATGACCTGAGTGGGCATTGGCTTAGCCATTTCCCCGACAATTGCACTTCCCTCGAGTCGCTTAACATATCTTGCTTGGGCTCCGAGGTGAGTTTCTCTGCGCTGGAGCGTCTGGTTGCTCGGAGTCCTAATTTGAAAACTCTACGGCTGAATCGTGCTGTACCCCTTGAGAAGCTCCCCAACCTACTCTACCGTGCCCCCCAGTTGGTTGAGTTAGGTACAGGTGCCTATTCCGCTGAAATTCAGTCTGATATCTTCTCAAACCTGGCGGAAGCATTTCTAGGCTGCAAGCAATTGAAGGGCTTGTCCGGGTTTTGGGATGTGGTTCCAGCTTACCTTCCAGCCATGTATTCAGTCTGTTCTCGAATCACTTCACTGAACTTAAGCTATGCTACAGCTCAAAACCCTGATCTTGTTCATTTTGTTAGCAAGTGTAGCAACTTACAGCGGCTATGGGTACGTGATCTTCTATTAAATGTCATGTCATCAATAAGTTTTACAATGCCTAATAGAGAGATGTCAGAAGGAATTTGCAGCATGCTGCTTTAGAAGAACTTGAGATCCAAAATATAAATACTTCATTAACAGAGAGACATTTATCAGTTTCTGAATTTTAGCATTTGATTCTCTCTTACTATGTTGCCTTTGGACGAATTTTATGATTGTCCGTACTACTTGAAATTTAACATTTGAGTCTACGATCTGAGTTCTTTTATTGCATTACAACCTGGACTTAACCAAGATATGACTGTGTAGGTGCTAGATTACATTGAAGACACGGGTCTTGAGGCACTTGCCGCTTCCTGTAAGGATTTGCAGGAACTTAGGGTGTTTCCTTCAGATCCTTATGATGCAGAAGCAAATGTAACTTTGACGGAACAGGGGCTTGTTGCTGTCTCAGAGGGTTGCCCGAAGCTCCAGTCTGTTCTATACTTCTGCCGCCAGATGTCGAATGCGGCATTAGTTACTATTGCAAGGAATCGTCCTAACATGATTCGCTTCCGACTATGTATTATCGAGCCTCAAGCTCCTGATTACCTAACCCTCGAACCACTTGATACTGGCTTTGGTGCCATTGTAGAAAACTGTAAGGAATTGCGGCGGCTTTCCATGTCTGGCCTCCTCACTGATCGGGTTTTCGAATATATTGGGACCCATGCCAAGAAGTTGGAGATGCTTTCTATAGCTTTTGCTGGGGATAGTGACTTGGGCCTCCATCATGTGTTGTCTGGGTGCGAAAGCCTACGAAAACTGGAGATTAGGGACTGTCCATTTGGGGACAAGGCTCTCTTGGCCAATGCTACAAAGCTGGAGACAATGCGATCCCTTTGGATGTCTTCTTGTTCAGTGAGTTTTGGAGCATGCAAATTGCTAGGTCAGAAGATGCCCAGGCTCAATGTCGAAGTGATTAATGAGAGAGGACCCCCTGATTCAGGGCCAGAAAGCTGTCCCGTTGAGAAACTTTATGTATACAGAACCATTGCAGGACCTAGGGTTGACATGCCTGGTTTTGTTTGGACAATGGACGAACATGTGTCCTCAAGGCTTTCTCGACCAACAGAATGATATGGTGATTGAGAATCCTATGCAGCGTACCAGGTAGATGCTTTATGCGTTAATAATCATTCTACATTTATTTCTGCTACGCCTTATCTGGTAGCAGTGAGGTGGAAGGTGAACAAGCCAATTCAGGGTTTTGATGGTCGAATGCCATTTATTTTACACTTGGCTGAGCTATTCACTGCAATCAGTTATCAATAAAGAGGTGAATCTCTTGTTAATGCGGCATGTACCATGAGGAACCATTTGTTTTCGACAATTATTATGCATACTATGTGCAAGCTTGTGCGGATTTATGTTGTTTAGAGCAAGTAATGCTCATCTTCTGGATTTAACCTTTTATCAGATTTTTTGGGCAATAAACAGTAGATTGTTGTGCACAAAAACAGTTATATTTGCGATTTCTAATTCTTGAACGGATTGGTTGAGAGGAAGAGACTTTCCACGAAATACATCTAGTTGTGGCTGGGCGGCTCAAAGAGGATGGACAACTCATTACCAGATTCAAAGATTTTCTATGGTGATCCCGGTCTGTTGATTATCAGCCAATCCCTACTTCCTGAAAATTTATGGTGCATTAGATTTCTATCTGACATTGCTGCCCCAAGTATTATTAGATTCTGGCATATGTATTCCACAGTTCGGTAGTAGTAACATTCACAGAATTCACAAAATACTGTGATATCAACATGTTCTTTTCTGTAAAATCTTCATATGGTTAATTCTTTCGCGTTTCATGTTCTGCTCTTTAGGTACTTTTTCCCTTTCGTTGAGTCAATACTAAGCTCCTGTTTGGTGGTCAATTTTTTGGGAAAAATATTGTTTTGAATATTGAATTTTTGGAGAACGTTTGGTTAAAAAGTAGGAATTTTTTTTTGGTTTACGTGTAGAATATTTTATCATGTATATGCGATTGAAAATAGATATATAGAAAAAAGGGTTTCTGAAAGAATGAAAAACAAGTAGTGGCTATATAATGAGCATAAGAAGAAACAATTGTTTGGTTAGAATAACATTGTGGTTCTTGACAAATTCCTCTCGGTTCCACTTGGGGTACATCAAGGGATTCATCGGGGTGTCCATTATGGACACCGGGTTAGAATAACATTGTGGTTCTTGACAAATTCCTCTCGGTTCCACTTGGGGTACATCAAGGGATCCATCCGGGTGTCCATTGCTCCCTATTGGAGGGAGTGTCGACGGGATGTACAAATAGCATTTTCTATTTACTCTTGCTCGGCGGCTCCCTATTGGAGGGAGTGCCGACGGAATGTACAAATAGCATTTTCCAATTACTCTTGCTTTCTAATACATCATCGTCCTATCATTTCATCATATGAAAAGAGAAGATGAGGTACACAGGTGTGTGACTTGACTGTGTGAGAGAGAGAGGGCATCTAGTGACAGAGTCATGTGATAGATTCGGGGAGATAGCAGTGTGTTGACGACTTTAATGCTCGCCTTTCAACAAACACCTGATGTGCCATTTGAATTACAACTGCCAGTACTTGTGTATACTCAGTAAAAGCATTAGCTTTTCAACACATTGAATGGGCAGGGAAATTCAACAAAAATAAAAATCAAAACCCAGTAATATTCTTCCTTTTTCTAACCAAAGGATAAAAGGATTTTTGAAGAGAAGATGGTCCACACTCCACAGCAACCAGAAAGAAAAAGGCTGACTCACTGAGTAGTAAGTGACCCAACAAAAGTGAAATGCAAAAGCTGCTACATGCATTTCTGTCTTTGCAGAGTTGAGTTGGGTAAATATTTTAATCATCCAACATTTCATTGGGTCATGATTCTCCCACGTTTCATGTTTCTCTACCATAACAACCCACGATATATTTTTTTATTACTTTCAAATATCTCACATGTTTCTTTTAGCTAACGATGTCACGAGTTGACCGTAGATAAGAAAAACGTTGCAAGGATTACTTCGTCACATTAGTAAACTAACTCCTATGGAACTTCTTCCTTATTAAAAGTACTTGATATTCATATTAATTAAGCATGTCTTTACTGTAAGAGTTGTAGAAGATTTTCGACTCTTTCAACATCGTCAGCTCGTGTCCGCTTAAACTTGAGCGCCTTTGGTAGGTCGGACTAGACACATCTCGGCAATACCGTGAATACCACTCCTAGTTAAAGTATGTGCGATTTAGGGATATTTTTTTTGGTAAAAGATGAATAGCTACAAGTCTACATTGTTTATATAGTGTACATGTGCATGCCCTACTTTTTCCTGGGAATTTGGTGTACTGTTTACTTTGAAATGCCAATTCAAATTGTTCAAAGGAAGAGACTACTCCTTAACATTGCAACCTTAAATTTTGGCACATAAAAGGCTGTGCTTTTGCGTGCAGTATACCCAAGAATGGTGAAAATTGTTTGCTCAAGCTGTGTAAAGCCAAAGGGTAATTCACGATGCTGGTTATTTTCATGAAATGTTTTAACACAATGTTAGATAGTATTGTACAATATAGTCAACTCGAATTACAGTTTTTTCTTTAATATTGTCAAGTGGTGTCCATTCCGCCATACCAAATATGCTCTTATGGTTACGACTTAACCTGCAATCCACCATTGCAATGTCCATCCTAACTGGTTATACAAAAAGAGCCCTGACAAAGTTTTCACCATACAATCGATGGTTGTTCTCCAATTTCTTCGCGTGCTTTTTCATCCATAATACTATGAGCTTCCAAATTATGGAAAAATAGAGTCAATTATTGCATTGGAATATGTATCTTGTTTCCAGGAATGCATTATACATAGGGTCTCTTATTCTGATGAAGATGGTACAATACTTTTAAGTGTCCTTTGTACTTTTGAGGCTTAACAATCACTTTAGCCTTCAGAATTCAGATATGAATACAAAGACGTATAAAAGTAGGATCCTTAGAAATAGCAACAAGTAGATTTACTCAGGTATGGTTACACAAAAGAAAAAGCAGTGGCTATGCAAAAATTGATTCTGACAAGCATGTGATGATTATGGCCAACTAGTCAATTGATTTAGACATGAAATATGACCTGTGGTTAACAAACCTCAAAGGCCCAGACAATTGCTTAAGGTAGGGATGATGACTTTGATGTGCTTTATGTAGATTGACAATCAAGTAACAGAAAAATTTATGGTCAAGAGCTCGTTTGGTAACACTTACTTCCAGAATCAAATTTTTTTTCACTTAAAACAAAAGAGCAACATTTCATCTTTAGAAAAACTCGTGCTGATGAGCAACGGCACTTCCACTTGACACCATGGTATACTTTCGTCCCTACTACGTTTTCTCTACTTTAACTCTACAAACTAAATTCATCCATCTAAGATTAACTTATTATGAAATCAAATCAAGCTTAAACTCAATCTCTAGATTGTAATTGTTTTGAAATTTTTAGTACTGAACATACATGTTTAATTTAAATTACAAGCGAATGAAATTGAATTACAAAAGTATTGCCAAACTTTCGAGAGGCATAGCTACTTTCCCTCAACACACTCAAATTTTCGATAAATGAATCCCTTAGAACCCATTTTTTCTCCATTTATACGGCTCTGCTTCCTGTTCACATGGGCTGCCTCTGATTCTAACTTGTACCTAACTCGTGCACCTCCTGTGCTGCTTGTTGCTTATTTTGCCTGCCATAAGTGAACAATAATCCGGAATCAGCAGAAAGCTAAAGCAATCAACGCTTGAAAATGGCAATTGTCTAATATTTTACACGTATTAAAAATACAATACGCCAATTGTGGAAATTTTCAGCAACCATGGCATTGTATTACGACAATAATGAAATGACACAGAAAAGCCCCGATCAAATTAGCAGAAGCATTACAGGATGGAAAAAAAATAAAAAATAAAAATTAGAGAGAGGACAACTACCTTGTTTAAATTTTCAATTGTTTCCAACATTTGCTCAATTCTGTATTTCATCACAGGTTGACCTGACCTTGTTTTCTTATACATTTTCTCCTTCAAAGCTTTTCTTTTGGCATCCGTTTTCTCTCTTTTTTCCTTTGCTGCCTGAATTATGGCTTCCCTTTCTAGTCTAGCTTTCTCTTGCTCTTCGTGCTTTTTCTTGTACAATTCTTCGAGACTTTGGGATTTCTTCTTGCTTTTCTTGTTCTTCTGTTCAACATTTTGATTTTCTTCAGTTTCATTGTCATCCTGCAACAGCACCAATTTATTCCCGATCAAATGAAACCTATTCACATATGAGTTCTGCATTTACATAGCAGGTTTAGCACACAGCATACAATTAAACTGGTTACAATTTTTTTGCAGCGGGTTACAAATTGGCTTTCATACTGCAACATAGATTGAGCAATTGGTTGCCAAATTGCTAAACAAAGAATAACATGAGAATAGTATAAAAACCTAATGAAAACCAGAATATAGATTCACACCTCCAATGGTCTTGCAATTGTGGAGGGATCATTCTTCTTCTCTTGATGCTTTAATGACCTCTTAAATTTTTGCACACATTTAGCATTCTTGTAGAACTCCCTTTGCTTTTCTGACAAGGAGAAATCAATAACGCTTTAAGCAATACACTAAAAATGTATCAATACATAAATACTAGGTTCAGTGAGCGAGACACTGAGAGCTTTTGGAACAACAGATTTCAATTGAGCGGATATCAACTCCACAGCCCAAATCTTCCATTTTTAATTGGATTCCCAGGGTCACGATGGCTTCCAATCCCACATAAACCCTTGAATTATAGGACCATCTTTGATGGTTTTTAAATCCGCCAACGTTTTTGGTCTTTTGAAATTCCTTCTGCTCAACTACTCACTGCAACCATCACAATACCTCCCCCTCTCACTCCCCCCCATCTTCTCTTTCCCCCCATTCCCTCCCTACGTAATCTACAAAGACACTAAATTGCGCAGAATATCTGGTTGCTGAACTTGAAATGGTCCAGTGACCAAAATATATGGTAGAACCCAGTGGGGTTGAGACACTGTAGTAGTTCCTCTCTTTTCCCAACTTCCTCCAAATAATTATATTTCTCTACCAATTAATCATAAAATATGTTTTCTATCATGTCTATCACTGAAACACAAGCTGCCAAACGACACTTTTGTTCAAGTAATTAATTAACTAACACAAATCTATATTTTAGACTCATTTATTTAACATGCCAAGCTAGCTCTTGACTCAGTTTACTTGCAATTCTACCAGTTGGGAATCCAATCAACTATCTAGCATTTACATGGAGGATTCAGACTGTGATTCGAACTCCTTCAAGTCCCGTATAATATTCCAGATATACTCAGGTTTACAAAGTTAGTAATAATTTCTGTGAGAACCAGAATATTAACAAAACAAGTTTAATGGCATGCCGTCAATCATCATTCCAACATTTTCTCTTTAATAATCTCAATTGAATCTTAAGTTGAGCGAATTTTATTAGGTCAAGTCTTTTCCATAAAGATTACAGATTGGCCTGAATGGAAAAATCACTTAAAAGTTCGAATAAGTAAAAAAAAAAAAAAAAGCATAATTTATCTACTCAAATTCTTCCAGCATCGAATTCAGTTTCAATTCTAATACTTAATAAGCTCAATTCCACTAATGACAATCAAACAAAGAAATTTGAACACTTCGAGAGATGTGCATACTAATTAAGGCAGGGTTGTAATTGTCGTTCCTAGTTTTGGCATTGGCGAATGCTTCGAGAGAGAGGCCTCCTCCTCCCAATCGCTGCTTATTCTTCTTCATCATCTTCTTTTTGTACTTGATCGAATCTGGGCCATTGAATTTCTTGCCTCCTTTTTTAGCTTCTTCTGAAACTCCTCCGCCTTTCTTCATTGTTCTGTCGAAACCAAATATCAATTCGAATTTTGACTCGGAATCTGTTTTACAGAGAAACCGTAACCCTAGGTAATTTGCAATAGGCAGAGATGAATACTACAATTCAGATTCCCGAACCGGGTATAAATCTCGGCCCAAGATACTGGGCTCCCGTTCTACCTTGTTTTGGGCCGATTTAAGAACCGGTCCAAGCCTTGAACGTCAACGGGGTCGAACCGAAATCGAATGAATTTAAAAAAAGTTTCTTGTAAAAGAAATTGAAAAACCTCAAAATTGGTTTAGATTCACCAGAATTGCTTATATTTTATTTTAGACAGAAAACTTTGCTTAGTAAGGTATAGATGATACGATATTACCATGGACAAAACATGTTTGTGACGTAATTTATCATGGTATACGAATCTTCACTCATCCTTTAGACCACCTATATAATTGTTGTTATATAAATGTGTTGTTCAAATATATTAATTGATCAAATATGGTTGAAAGAAAAGGAAAAAAAACCCCCAAGTCCCTGTTTTGGTTCCTCTATGTGACCGCATAGAGGTACTCTGCATAGAGTAAATATTTAGCCGTTGGACAGATTTTTCAAAATTTGTTTGGCACATTTTCAAGCTCAATTTCCAATGTTATATGAAAAGTTGGCACA
>CAIGRF010199667.1:151682-165411 GCA_903798235.1 Fraxinus ornus | reverse complement strand
AATATTCTAAATTTCCAGCCATACTTGAAGGATATACCGATACTAGTTGGATATCAAGTGCTGGTGAAAACAAATTAACATCGAGTTGGTTGTTCACTCTTGGAGGTAATGCAGTTTCTTGGAGATCAAAGAAACAAACTATGATTACACTTTCAACAATGGAATCCGAGTTTGTAGCATTAACTGAAATAGGAAAAGAAGCGGAGTGGCTTAAAGATTTTCTTTATGAAGTTCCATTAGATACGAAGAATGAGTCTTCAATATCGATACTATGTGATAATTAAACTACTCTAGCAAGGGCTTATAATGAAGTCTACAACGAAAAGTCTAAACACATGAGTTTTAGACATGATTATGTAAGGAAATTAATAGAAGACAAAATAATTTCACTTACATATGTAAGTGAGAACTTGGTTTATCCACTTACAAAACCACTTACCAAAGAGTTGGTAAGATTAACATCAAGTAGGATGGAGCTTAAACTCCTTAAATAAAATTCTCCAATGATGGAAACCCTACCTGTTATTACGAAATGAGTAATTTACGGGTTCAAAAGGTAACAACAAATCATTTGATAAGTGAATCCTAAACTATTTGTGTGTTTATCCTTTAACATTCTCATTTTCGAGATGACGCAAATAAAGCTTTTAGGATAACATTTTTTGTGATTCAAGTCTTCCTCTTTTCTTCACTTTCTTGCTATGTGATTTTCATTATTTCCATTTTATATTCATCATTGGAGTCTTTGCCATCTACTTCGAAGAAATCATCTCAACAATCGCCCAATGCGATTTTACGCTTGAATAAAAAGATCTTCATAAACAAAACTTAAAGCATCACATTTCATATGTACAAGCTATAATTTATACAGAAAATTCATTTGCACCATCTAAATTTCCATAATATGAACTGGAAGTCTGAATCAACATTAACCTAAGGCTACAAACTATTGCAAGTGCTAAACGGAGAATTTATAATTATTTTTGAAGGCACAACATAAATTTGTAAAACTGCACAAGAATCTCCTTGTCCCTTGAGCATCCTATAGTTTTTAATCTACTTTCTGCAAGACAATTTGATCCCATTGTTGTGTAGCAGTTTCTCAGCGTTCAATCTTAGCAAAACGCCCCTTGATTCTTGTTCGACTCTCTGCACGTACTTTCCTCGACTCATATCTGACGTGCTTATCAAACCTGTTATTTCACAAGCTAAACTTTGTTAGTTTAAGAACACGAAGGCAAACCGTTATTCACAACTCCAACCGACAGAAAATGCAGAACAATTCTTTACGAAAACCTAAAGCCATTAGTTCCTCCAAAAATTTGGGATGAAAATCATGGAAAGTATCGAGGAGAACCGAAGGAACCCAAGAAAGGATACAAAAGAATCGAATCGAAAGCATATGTCAAGTTATACAAAAACTTAGAAACTAAAGCAGGAGTACAACAAACCACAAGAGTGTCCAGGCATCAAGGACAAGGACTCGAGAATTTTTCTAAATGCTGAAAAGAAATTAGATGCTATTATCGGAGATAGTTGAATGAAAATTAAACGTTAAGTAAAAGAATATATTAACCTAAACAATATTGATAATATCTCATTCTTTCTCAGAATTAGGGAAAGTGAACAAATTGCCGAAAAAAGATGAAAATTGGAAATTTTGGACCATGTATAGAATTAAGATATTAAGAGTTGTGCAACTTGTTATACATTAAATTGACGAGCTAAACGGTGAAACTTCTTGAGAAAGTAATTATGAACCTATCTGGTCTTGCAACGAAGGTTTATAATCATCTTTGTTTTATTCAAGGATTATAGACAACAACAACCATTTCTATGTTAAGAAGACTTACGCAGTAATGCATAGAGAATAAGAAACAATTCGTAGGTTTCATTATTTAAAAGGACGTATGAATTACGAATTACTAGTGCACAAGTCCAGATTACAGTACACAAACTCGTGGAAAATGCACTGATTATTCACATGAAGAATAGGACTAAGTGAAAGAAAAATAAGAAACATTACCTCCTAGTTTTCCTTTTTTCTTTGTACCGTGAGATAGCAAAGTCTCTTTCCTGGCTGTTCAGTTCACGTGCTGCCACTTTAGGAATTGCTTCCAAGGGTTTAGAATTAACGGGAACACGTGATTGTCCTTCTTGGCATCCATTTGATTGAAACGGACTGTCACCAACATCTAAATCTTTATCAGGTACTAAATGGTTTGTGTCGATGTAGCTACCTAATACGGTAGAAGAAAAGTCTTGATCTGCAACCTCACCACTATCACCGCACAATAGAAACTGCAAGAAGGGAACGTGATCACTTAATTTCTTGTTTTCTTTCACCCTTTTAAGATCTCAAACTTTTCAAAGATTCACATTTTGAACAAAGGAAAAGTCTCACTATACAAAGAGAGAAAGAGAAATACAAGATCCACTTTGAAAACGTGCTTTCTAATTTTAACCATTTCATAGACTCCATCCTCCATATACTCAATGTTCTACAGATTTTCACAGGCTTAATAAAGAAAAATAAAAGTTACTTCCAATAATAGGTAACTTCTTTACTAAAGTAAGAAAATGTAACATATCCAAACATGTTTGTAAACAAAAAGTTACTTCACTAAGTAACTTTTCACCATAGTCCTACATGCTCTTACTAAACATGTATTAACGACAACAGAAAAATGAAAATAGGAATTCAAGGGGAAAATAATAATCAAATATCAATCAAGCATTTTGGATGATTTACCTCGTGAAAAGGACCTATTGCTGGATCTACATCGTGTTCAAGGTCTTGACCGCTATCCTTTAACTGGAAGTTTCCACCAGGTACTTGTGGTTCCAGCTCAAAATGGGGTTTAATGTCTTCCACGAAATCGTCGAAGTTAGGATCTGTTTTTGCCATTTCACGAAGTTGGCAAAGTATTTCTTGTCTGTGTTTTCCACATGCAGCATTTCGGTTCTGATTCAATAACATGTCACAAAGTAAGTCAAAAATCCATGAAAGGCTCATGTTAATTAGGCACACAACATCAGTTAGTCGCAAACATATGACTGGAACATATCCAGATATATAGACAGCCAGTTTAGGATGCAATAAATCCTAATATACATGTATCCATTATTAAACAGTTGAATTCTAATGCAACACTGGTGCAATACAAAACACAGCACTAAGCTCAAAGAGAAGAACTCCTAGGGCTCGAAAGCTAATCAACTAGTCAAAGACAAAAAGAAAATAGCCCAAATTAACAGATCCAGTAAGTAAAGAAAAATTATGTACAAAGATTCCACTTTTTAAAGCCATGTTTAAAAGCGGCGCCATTTTAATCGTTTTTCTCACCACCGTGTCCCCATATGCTGCCGAGAAAAGGTTATAAAAAAGCTGCTTTTAAGTATGTACAAACATCTTCAACATGGCAAGGCAAACCCCAATTAAAGTCAAAGAATCAAACAAAAGAACTAGTAAAAGCACTAAAATCTAACAATTCATAGCATCAAATAAAAAAATTAAAAACCCAACCTTCATAGTCAAGAATATCTACAAATAAAAGGATAACCTTTTCCGCGAAAAACGAACAAACCTTGGGTAAAGGAGGAACACCAAAAGCCTGAAAACTATGCCCAGCATCAACACAATTATCACTCGAAACAATCAAATCATCAAGACTCACAATCGAAGGAGTCTCCCAAATAAAAAAATCTGAAAACAACCCTTCATTTCCACCACCATTCCCATCACCCAACAAATTTTTCTTCCCCAAATCTTCAAACCCCAATATACTCATCAACTCACTCACTGATGGGCACCCAATAAACCCCTCAATTGGACGACGATCATGGATTAACCTCAAATTATCATGCTTCTCCCAGTCACAGTTCTGACAGAGCACCAAGGATTCAGTACAACAGTATATAGAAACAGGCGAAGAATCGCATTTGTCGCAAAGGAGACAGCGTGTGTGTTTCTTGAACAACGGGTTTGTCCAGTGCACTTCCCTGTCGCAACCCAAACAGAGCTTAGCGGAATCAGCTCTGCAGTACAAAAGGGCCTTGGTTTCTCCGCAGAAGTCGCACATGCGATCTTTTGTATCAGCAACAGTACTATTTTCTTGCTCTTCTATAAAATTCATGGTTGATTTTGTGGGATGTTTCTTGGTATCAAAGTTCAGTGTGTGTATTTGGAAGAGAAATGGCAGAGGTTTAAAGGAGATGGACAATTAGACAAACCTTATCGCTTTTTTCACGTGTGAGATACATGTAAGAAGAAGACCAATTGGAAACTATTTAATTTTCAGCATTAATTTACCCTTATTTTCATAAAACACATCTTAAAGTATTTCTGTAACGTCATGGACAACTGGACAATTGGACATTTGTGTTTGTATTTAATTTTTCTTTTCATGACATTTAGGTCCTAAATCTTTAATTTATGTAACATTTGAGTCCAATTAAGAAACAATTAGATCTAATATTTCACATCACATGCAAAAGAAAAAAGGAAAAACAAAGAAAATCGGCTTCTTCTTCCTACTTTCATTACCCTTGAGATCAACGGCCCATATTGGCTTGATATCAATGGCTGCTTTCATGTGAATATAACGTCCCTCAACATCACTTGTGACAACATAACTTTACATTTAATCTCTCCATGCAATTAGTTTACAAAAGTTTTGAACAATTCTGGATGCTATAAAAATTGAATGTTGAAAACCTATACTCAAGAAAATTATGATACAGAATATGTATGTTTTTCATAAAAAGTATGGACACGTTATTGAGAATTTGAGATGTATTCGTTCTCTCGAAAAGCTTGATTTTCATCCAAGAAATTATAAGAATTGAAAACTAACATTACAAAACACCACTCAGCAGGTAGTGAAATTAACAAAAGTGAAAATAATGAAGAGAGGAAATTAAACTTAGAGCAAAACCAAATGTACAGAAAATAATTTCACGGGGTGAGTTCCATGCGGGACCCATGGTAATAAAAAATTGCCAAAAAAACCTTACCCCCTCTCCCCTACTGCGAGGTATCGATGGGGGTTCTGCCCTGCACCCCAAGTCAAGCTCTTAAACTTATATTTAGTTTATTTGAAGATCAAGGAAAAGTCGTATATTGTCAAGAAAATTCCATGTGTTAGGTGGAAAGTACCATTTATTTATTTATTATATGAAATACATATCTTCCTTTCCAAGCAATTCATTAACTATCATTGTCAAGCGTAGTAGTAGAACGTTTTACGCTATTTGAAAAATTCTATTTTCTTTTACTTTATCTTAAAAATGTTCATGTCATTAAACATGACAAATTTTCTCTATTGAATTTCTTGTGGGCCACACAACAGATAATCCAAATTGTAAATATCTACGAAAAAATGATTAATAGTAGTTCTTCGTCATCATAAGAGCTGAGCTCTTCCGCCGTGTAAAGGGAGAGAGCTTCAAAATTATCATTTTCAGCTGCTCAAATACCTTTTTAATGCCTTTACAAGATGCTTTACGTGACAAAGGACCCAAAAGGGAGATATCATAATATTTGATTTCAGCTTTTCAAATAGCTTTATATGTGAACACATTTATGTAATACAACCCCCAAACTTGCTTGAACGGATAAAAATCACGTCGCCTGGAGATTAAAAATTAAATGCTGAATAGGGTTGTTTTGTTTATTTAATAAAAATGTTTTTTTCTGGTTAGAAGAGTTTTTAGAGGAAGCTAACCGCGTGACTTTGTCTAAAAGCTCTTCCGGAAGAAAAAAACTCTTTTAGAAATGATTACATGATGATCTTCAGTCGTCATCAGACATGTATTGGTTATGTTTGAATCATAGATGATTCTCCCCATTCGTTATCACACGGGTGTTGTAAGAATTGCAGTGCCCGCACTTGTGTCCAAAAATGTGAAAAAATGCTTTTCCAGTAGTGTTGCAATCATTACAGAGTATAAGAACCTGTGAAGTACAGATAAAAATGTCACTCGAAAGAAAATTAGATCGTCAAAGAAGACACGGCAATATCAATGGGTGAAAAAATAGACACTAAAAATGACCAGTGAGAGAGAACAAGCGCAACTAAAAAATGGAATTAACGCTATCATCAAAATTCTCGAATTGCAGAACTAAATTAACAGTGATAAAGTAATGCCAATAGATTGATGTGGGGGAAATACACAAATAATTGTGGACAATATGGATAATAAACTTACTTCATAGTGGTATTCCTCAGGCATTGCAGTAGCCTCAATCTATCAAGAAAAGATTTTACGAATTTAGCATTTCAGTATCATGCATATATTCAAAATTGGAAGGAGAGAGCTGAGAAAACTGTGGACATAATACATGTTCAGATAGCTTGAGAATGCCGGTGCTTAATGACCGGATAGATAGTAAGAACAGTGAGCAACAAACAAGATTTTCGGGTGTACATTGAGATACTTGAGCCCAACAATTAAGGATGCCTAGTACCACGATCTCACCACATACTACTGGATTGTTTCTTTTTAATTTATGACCTGTTTGACACAAAAATGCTGACAATATCCAAGTTGCTACAGTAATTACATCTTCGTTCAACATTTTCGGTTAAAATTTGAGAAATCCAGGGAAGTCCAACAGCTTACCAAAGCAAGGGGAAAGAGTTCAGGTTGAAATATATTTAAACTACTTCTATCTATAATGCACATAGGAATAGTGTTTATTCAGGACAGCAAGGAAATAATACTTTCCACAGTTCAAGATCTTTGTATTGATAACAATCACAGGACCCAAATGTTTTAGTGGAAAACGCAAGCGTGGCAAGTTTGTTTTAGAAATAAAATAGAAGATCCCCAAATATGTTACCATTTCAGAGTCTAAATTTGTCGAGGGAAAGAATGTTCTGAGAGCCTGAACTTTAGTTTTGAGAAACATAATGTTGAAAACATGAATCTCTTTATCAGAATTCACAAATTATCTTGTAAATTTCACGAGTTTTTATACTAACAATCAGGAAATGTAAAATTCTAGTTGATCATTTAACTCACAGAGGGACTTAAAAGATGCGAATCATTTCACATAAACAATGCATGTAAAGACAAGCTGAGCTATGTTTCAACTCAGTGAGGTCAGGCTAAGCTTTGGGTAAGCAATGAGCATCACGTCTGGAGATCAAAGATTTGGCCACTTTTTCCTATAATGGTCCCACTGATAACATAATGAAGACTAGGGAAAAGGTCATTTTTGGATTTCAAGGAAGAAAACCTTAAGGAGTCCAATCACAGTAAATGGCATCATACCTCCTGATCTAGTCTTTCCCAGGTTCTGGACATATTGAGCATAGACTTGGAGCATATTGGACAGCGGTACCTATACCGTAAGTCAAGCAAATGATCCACATGTTATTTGAAAAAAATAAATAAATTAAAAATCCAGCTGCTTCACTGATTCAAGAAAAGAAGGTGGAAGAAGTTGGACTTTACTGGTCTTGGTTAAGCATATCGGTATAACAGTCTGTGTGCATTGTGTGTCCACACTTTATAATTGTTGTGCCTTTGATTGAGTCAAAAAGAAACTGCATGCAGGGGAAAAAATCATTCACTCTATAGGAAAATGAATACTTCAAGCTCAAAATTACATTCCAGACTCAAACCTCGTAACAGATGGGGCAGTGGTTCCTCATCGAGTTCTCTACACACAGGTGATTACCACGAAGACCCACCGAATAGCACGATCCTGTTACCGCATAGGGAGTACCCATGAGGATTCAATACTTAAGAGCCTCCAGACAAACTGACACTTAGAATATGGTAATTGACACAACGACAGGTCAGGGATCCCAATGTAGGGGTAGCAAAACATTCAGGATGCATATCGGTTAATTTCAATCTATTCTTAAGACATTAGGAATTAAAGGGGGGCACATGAACAGTGTAGGGAACAATAGATTTACATACATATTTTAACTGTAAATCACAAACACATTTACCTATAAAATGTATGATGCTATCTCAATACGTCTTGCTGAACTTTACAATGTTGTTAGCTTTATATGTCAAAATTCGTGTCAAGTTATAACTATGAATATACTGTTCTACATTTAGCTTCCATGGCAAATCCTATACAGATGATCGATCAAAGAATTTCAACGCAAATCATGAAGGTCGCTCATTCAAAAATTTCACTTGGAAACCATGTACGCACATAATTGCTACAATATTAGAGGACAGATATAAAAATAAAACAACTGTACACAAGGTTATACATCATGAGAAACAAACCAAGAACATGAAAGTTAAACTACCTACCACATTTTTGGCAGTGAAAGAAGTTTTCACGACCACCAACTCTGTGAATCACAATTTATATCACAACAATTATTCATTTTATAGAATATCAAAATAAAAAGCAGCCCGATCGTTAGCTCTTTTACCTACAAATCCCGCAGTCATTACAGTGAAACTGCTCTTTGGAGGTCTACAACATAAACATACCACTAATGTTATTAAACGAGCTGCATACATTTAAGTAGAGATGTTATCTTTTATATTGAAGCAAGATTAATGGATCATCATTTTTACTAAAAAAAAAAAATAAGAATATCATTACATCATCATCATAGAATTTGCAAATGTTGCAGAAGTATTCGCCAAATTTGACACCGCAATTTGAACAGATATTAGAAACCTACACATAAATGGAAAATGAACCAGAAAACGTCAACAGAACCATAAAACCTAGTGCTTAATATGACACAAAAAAATGAAGTTTGAATAAGCAGATATACCAGTTGTTCTGTATCACATACTGCACAAATAACCTAAAGTTTTGACCAAAATTTTATCAAGATCAGGATCAGCATAAACACTAACACTACAAAACCAGAATGAAGAAAATATGTATAAACTTACTTGCTTAACCTCATGCCGGACAAGCTCATGACGTTCATTCGGATTGCTCAAAGCACTCTATTAGAAAAAAAGAAAAAATAATAATTCAACACTATAAATCTTAAGAGTAATATTCACTTGAACGATAATCTTGTGGTGAATTGAAGAAAAAATAAATTAATGAAGGTTACGGAACCGTGGCTTCGTTGTGACAATGGCGGCAAGTGAAAATCTGGTTGCAACAAGGAGCTCGCAGTTTACACCTTCTCCTATAATGGTTGCACCTATTCACACAAATTAAAGAGTGCAGAGAATCATGATTATGTCGAGTTACCAAACTAAACGAAAAAGAAAAATAGTAAAAAGGAGAGAAAAAGCTCAACCCATTAAGCAATTTTCCGAAATCTTCTTTGGAAATACTATTAATGCTATTGGCACCACCACTTTCGGCTTCTTTTAGTTTCGGGTCAACGGCGGCGACGTCGTGCTCCTCCATTAACGGTCGTCAATAGCTGGTGGCTCTGCAGAATAAGATTTGATTATATGCAGTAACCACCAGGCAAAAACAAATAAAAATCAATCAATCTTCACGTTCACGAGGACGAGGGTCGAAACTTTGAGGGCGGCTCTAGATGGCGGGTTTAGTGCTGTTTCATTAAGTTCAGTGCTTTACGCTCTCGCGAGTTCTTCCCTTTTTCTTTTTTCGTTTTAACCAAAATCTTAAATTTAATTTAGTAATAATTAAAGTACCCTATCTTTGTTTTAAAACTATACTCATTTTGGGTGTCTAAAAACCAACTATTCCCAATTCTTGATCTTTCTACCATAGAGTTTGTCAATTTTGTCCGTCAAAATGGTCAACTTTGTCATTAAGTTGTATTGCTCGATCCTCGAGCATTTCCTTTGCTAATGTCTCTATTCACATCTCATTATCAAGAGCGATGAGCACATTGAACTGTCCATATGACTAATAGCCTTAACAATCCAAACACAACAACACAGTTATCAAGAATCATTACAATGATCGATGTGCGAATGGTGTCTAGCGTGCTCTCCCACTGAACTAATAGCCTATCGTGCAAGCCCCCACGGGGGGCCAGCTATGCCTAAAAATACGGCACAAAGTTTAGTTTAGATGTGCATGATAACTAATTAACAAAAAATAAATATGGCGTCAAGTTATCCTGTTTCATGATGCTAATCAGAAACTTTATACAGTACAGTTGAAAAAAGTCCCCTTACACCATGAACTCAAATGGTGGATTCCACAAAGCTACATTAGCAGAAGTAGAATTGATTATAAAGAATAAACACATCTATGAAATCATTGATCCTAATCAGAAATCACATACAATGCAGTAAAATTTTCCTTCTTTCACGTGCTTTCTCGAAAAAAGTCCTTGTACCATTGCTCAAAGGGCGAATCCCACAGAGAGACTAGCAAAAGTAGAAGCGATTATAAAGAACAAAGGCGCCTTCGAAATCATCGACGCTAACCAGAAATTTCACTGGGCAGTAAAACCACAACGGTAAAAGGGAGACCTAGACGTAAACCACATCGTGTATTCTATAGGATGGTGCATCCACATGTGATCTGGTTTTGCTCTTCTTCACCCTTTTTACCTGCATTGAACCCCGAAAACAAGGACAACAATAAAGGCACAAAGTGTTAGGGCTATAAGAGAGAAACAATTCGCATTCCGAATAATAGACAACCATGCAGAAAATTAGAAAGCAGAAACGAAGTTTAAATGTCAACGAACACAGTAGCAGAACAATTCAAACCAGTATATCAAGATGATTAAACAATAAAAGTGCATCAATTTTCCACATGTAAATAGTTTCCTACATCTATTAGAATTTAAAGCTTCCTATTTCACAGTTCATAATGTTAACCAAACAGGACTATGATGGTGTAGAGAGGGATAGATCCAATTGAATTGGTTGACCTAGAAATTGGCTAGGTGACCAGTCAGTCACCAGTCCGAGTTAGTTCAAAAAATTTGTAATAGACCAACATTTTTATGAGCAATAGAAGAACTAAAGTGAACATTCCAATCTAGAAAATTAATGTTTTTACATAATGTCTATAGTATGTGCAAGCAGTACTCCAATGGAATGGCATATCAAACTTCTCAAAGATGAGATGTTTATAGTGTTTAGTTACTTTCGAACAACTTTTGTTTCAAACATATTTAAGTAACCTGCTTTTTTCTTAAAGGTACTTATTTTGAAAGAACACTTACACTAATAATAAGTAACTTTATATTTATTTTCAGCTTTCATCAATTAAAATATATATATTTTTTTTTATAAATTGAATTATTTTACTTGTAAGAAAACATTTTAAGCTTAGCCAAATCATCCCATTGCCGTTTTTCTCTTTTCTTTCTGCTGGGGCAGGGTGAGGGTGGAGGTGGAGGGTTGTTAAAAGTTGGATGAATAATGATGCATTGTTCCACTTAAAAAATGTCGTTACCAAGAAAGCAACAATTATGAATCACCTTTTTTTCTTTTAGCAAGAGGAGGCTGTACAACCACATGCATAGTAATAAATCCTCCAGGAAGGTCACCAACAAGAATTCTAGACTCAGCAAGCGTCTTCCCATTCTCCAAAACTGTTCCAGCATGTATTAGTTTCATATCATTCACTGACTTCGGTACAACTGATTTATCTGTAATGCAGATGCCGAATCAGGATTTCATATAAAAGTCGGGAACACAATCTAAATAAAATTAAAACAATCATATAAATATGTTTTTGTCTACTTCCCTTTATCCAATTTTCAATAGAAGCTCTTGTAAATTTAACTTTATGTACCTCAGAAAATATCGTCCAAAGCCTCAAAGATTTAAAAAATTCATTACGCTATACTCATCTATTTATAAGTAATAGTGAAAAAAAACATCTTAAAAATAAGTCAGAATCCCCGGAAGTGAGAATTTATCACAATGGAAGCCTAATAAAGATTTAAGTTCAACCTTGAGGCCACTCAGAAAAAAGCCTTTGCTTAAGAGTAGCAACAGTCATTGATAATGAGTAGGTTCCATGACCTATATCCGTCCCATCAAAGATTCTGAACTTAAGTTCAACGCCCTCGTTTCCTTCAGCCATAATAGCCCTTCTCTATTATATTTGCAATCCAAAACAATGACAAAGTTTCGAGTTAAAGAATCCGATTCGCCACAATTCACCTGCCATTAATCCCAGACAAATAAATAATCATATATATCTCATGTGAATTAAGATGATTAAATTTTAGGAGTAGCTAAAATGATCAAACAATTCTTGATAGCAAAATACAAGCCTTATTTCAAAATCAAATGGATAACCGACTTTGACGAACCTCAGTCAATCCACAAAAATTTTCAAGAAAATGCAACAGCCACTGTACATTTGAATAACCTCTCAGAGAATCGACTAACCACTTCATATGAACCAATCTCTTCTCTCAAAACCTCTCAGAAGCCCCTGCATTAAATCCCAATAAAATGGACTACATAAATTTCTGAATTACTATCTACAAAAAAAGAAAGAAAGATATTCTCAAACAATATTTCGCTCAATCGAAAACCTGATAAAACATCACTCAGAACTCAATCAATCTAGTCCTACATAAACATCTTCCATTCAAGAAAGACCAAACACAATAAAAACTGAACTTAAATTCTCAATTATTAGCTACAAATATAAAAAAAGGAAAGAAATTCTCAAACACTATACAGAAAAATCTAAAAACCCTACAACACCACTCCAAAAAAAATTATAACCAAGAAAAGATCAAAACCCTAGTCCGGAGTGTCTCCCCAAAACTAAAATAAGTCAAAATCTTGAACCTCTAAACAGAGAATATAAACCGCTGGCTTCAGCAATAGAATACTCGGACTTTCGACTCAAGGGGGCAATTATTACTTCTCAAAATTAAATAAAAAAAACTATCAGAAGAATTAAATATTAAAATAACATGAAAAAAAACAGAGACAAAAACACTAGACTAGAGTTTGCCTGATCAAGACGCCATTTAACGAAAATGGGTAAGGCTCAGAGTAATGATTCGGGTCGGTTGAGTGATATAAGGCCGCCGGAAAACTGAACAATCGGCGAGAATATGAATTTTGGTAAAGTGGATTTTGGTGGTGTCTTGACTCGGTTAGATTATCGGTTTCCGTCAGTTTCACTCCCTGCTGATGCAACTATTATAGTTATTTGTCACATTGTCCCTTCAATTTTCGAGATTTTGGCATTTTGACCCTCAAATTATGAAAAGGGTATAATAAATCATTAGTTTTTGACCCGTTTTCTTCTCTTCTTTCTTTCTATTTTAAAGTCTATTTTGACCTTTCCGAGGGTAATGTTTGTACAAATATGACATGTTCAAATTACAAAGGAAAAGGCCCCTTGTATAGGGACGACTTACGGGGATTGTTTGAGATTTTCTTTTTCAACTTTCAATAAAAAATTGCCAAACGTTTATCTGTATAAAAGTTGACAAATCTTCCCAACAATGTAGCATGATTGAATTACAAAAAGGAAAATTTTATTGGTACAACGTCATTTGGCCCTGTACACTACTCGTCCCCCTGGTACTAGGGAGAGTGTGAGACCCCTGGTAGTGCATAGCTCGTTCCTTAGAAAAATACGAATTCCAATAATGACGTAACTATTTTAAATATTATAAAGGTTGAACCCCAACCTTGAGGGCCCCTACCAACCCTGTCCTGGACCATCGTGGAGGAGGTAAATCGCAGGATATGCCTCCCAGGAGCCAAGGTGGAGAGCTTATGGATAGACTTGGGCTATTAACCCTATGGTAACTCCCACTTGCAACAAAGTCAATTCCACCTTACGGGGAATCGAACT
>CAIGRF010199667.1:101918-116333 GCA_903798235.1 Fraxinus ornus | reverse complement strand
TTTAAATATTTTTTAATTTTATTTTTTAAAATAATTTTTTTTTATATATAATACAAAGCTACCGTTTCACCTGTTTTAAAGTTAATGAAAATGATGAAAAGAAGTTGAGTGATCATGGCAAAATGTTATATGAAATTGGGTAGTCATTGTGAAATGTTATATGAAATTAGATGATCATGGTAAAATTAAATTAAATTGAGTGTTCATGGTAACACTAAGTATAAAGTTGGTTGAACATGGTAAAATAAAATAAAATTGAGTGACTATGGTGACACGAAGCATTAAGTTGAGTGGTCGTTGTGGATTTAAACTTAACTTCCTGAAGGGGACCCCCAAGAACCACTTTCTTAGCATCGCATTCCATTGTGTCAATCTGCAAGTTCAATTTCCGGACCATGCGAAGGCCTAAGCCCTACAAGCAAGGCTAATTCAGCATTTTCTAACTCGAAAGATCCATCCCAGAGCATCACTCCGGGAGCCACTACCACCCCGGCATCATCGTGAACACCAGCACCCACTCCGACGAGACATTTGTCAACACGCACATGCAGCGGTGGTGACAGTTGGGAACCAGTGGGTCCCAGTCCCTTCTGAAATCCAGGAAAAATAAATATATGAATTATGTGAATTTTCTCATAATTAAATTAGGCCCCACTGATATTGCGGTAGATGGATCAGATAAAACTGAAACTAACAAGTTGATCAGATAGAAAAAGGAACTTTCAAGCATGTTTTACATTTGAAACTGAGGACAAAAATTTCCCCACACTTGAGATATAATTTTAGAATACAACTATTATCTGCTTTCAAGATTCCATCAAATAAACAAGGAAAATATCGCTTGACAAAACACAAAGAAAACTTAAGACACTGTGAAACAAAAAATCACTCAAAATATCAGTAGAAATCTATACAATCATTTTTATTGACATGTACAAAACAAGATCAAGAAACTGAATGGCGTCTTCTCTTCTGGAAAAGAAACCGATTTTCTGAATTAGCTTTATCCCGCATTTGCTTTAAATCTTTAATCCGGAACAGCGAATTGAGCTTGCCCAGTTTTTTTGTAAATGATTTGAACAACTTGTTGGCAGGGTGTGACTTCACGAGCTCCTGTTTCATGGAGACATGGTCTTTTTCAAGATCCGTTAGCCTCATTCTCATTCGTGCAACTTCAAGCTTCAGTTCTCGGTTTTCTCTTCTTACTGAAGCATAATTATCTCTTGGTGAGATGCATCCGCTTCCTGCACCACTCCCCGAGCGCTGTGGGAATTGTCCATTCAAGCCAAAGAATAATTGATTGTTCCCTCCAACCCCGTTCATTGCATTACGCAATCTGATCTGTTCAAAGTATAGCACTTGGACTGCCATCTGCACCGGCAATCGTTCATTCTGAGCTGCATGGCTGCATGCTTCTTGAGACAGTTTCTGAGAGTCAATTGTTTTGCATAGCCTGTAACGTTCTGAGTCCTTTATGTTGGGATGAACCTGCCAGTGAGTCGCAAATTGTTGATAAACACATTGGCATAGAGATGTAAAATGGTAAATAAAAGTGTAAAACAGGCCAAACCAGGCCTCCTGGGCAAAGGGCCACAGTATTCTTTAGCATGTTGTCTCATCTATAAAAAACAAGGCCATGCACCTCTCACATTGGGCCTTGGCGGGGAAGGACACCAGCCTCTATCAGTTTTCTTTTTCTGTATGTTTGGTAGTTTTCTCTTTTAAAAAAATACCAAGTCTCAGCCACAAACCTGTCGCCTTTTTTGGGCTCATGTTGGACGCTCTTCTTCATTTTGCAGAGAGCCAGCTCTATGCAAAATGCACATAGCCAGAAGTCATAATTTATTTTATTAAGGCTAGCCTGGGCAACGTCCCTAGGTAGCCTATCCAATACATTGAAAATGTATAAAGAGATGCAGTGTGCCTAAAGCTTGAACCTGCTTGTTGCTATTTATTGTTTGAGATTGAAAGAGTATCTCACCTTGAGAAAGATATCTACAGCTCGATATAGTCCATCATAGACCATACGAGCGTGGTCCGGAAGCAATTCTGCCAGTGCTATGAACTTTGATGGAGTTAAGTTTGAATCCAATGCCACTTCTGCAAGATAATTGTCCAAGAGCTTCGACACCTTAATTATCGAGCTTTGCTTTGGAGATCCAGGGCTGTCAAAGTCATAAACCATCTCACTTTCATTCCTTGGGTGATTATCCTCTTCATCATCCTCATCAAGATTCAAGAAAATCGAGAAAATCCTCAGGACTGAATCTGTGTCATACAGAGGGCTGTGATTGTTTCCATTCATATTTGCAGGAATAAGAATGTCTTCAATAATTGCCTGGTCCAGTTGCAGGCCGATCCTCCTCTCCAAATCAGATCTACAAGATGTCGATGCTGATGCTGCTATTGCAGATTTCAACAAACTTGAAAGAAATGCCATAGGAACTGTGCTTTTTCTTGATTGGGTTGGTAGTAAACTAACTATAGTTTCCACAGTGACACGTTGTTTCTTCTGCAAATCAAGATCTGCAAAACTTCCTTTGACCAATTGAGGATCCCTTCCTACAAGGCCTTTAAGAAAGTTTTGAGCATAATTTATCAGAATTCGGCTGATCATTTCCTGTTTTAGGCCCTTTGATTTGACAGCGGTCAAAACTCGTTTGAAGAAATCGAGATTCAGCAATGCCAGCGACTTTCCCCACCAGTCTGAAGGTGTTTCTTCTTCAAAGCTTTGGGTAGGTTTGGAAGCGAAGCTATGCTCCAGCTTTGATAACCCCGATGTTAGCTGCTCCTTACACGCATTATTTGCGATAGCATTGATTATCCTGTTGACCAGGTTAATGTCTTCGGATATTGGTAAAAGACTTTCACAGTGGTGCAATACAGATACTGAGTTTGATATGTTTGGAAGTACAATATCCTTCAAATGTACTTCAGTTCTACCTTCCAGGTTCTTCTCGGAAAATTCTTCGGTCATTTCCAAAAAATGCGCTGCACATCGCAGCATAGCAACATTTGATATTGTAATCTCGATGTTCACTCCATAGCAGAATTTTGCAGCCAACTCGAATGCCTGTGATCCACCAGGAACACCAGGAAGACTCAGCCTCGAAATCTTGGAATCTTTTGCTTCCAACATTAACTTTCTTATTCTTCCACTTCGAGAAACTAGGGGGAACTGCAAAAGAAATACAAAAATCATATTATAATCTTAAGATGAGGTTTCTTTTCATCATGAAACTTTCCTGGTCGGCAAAGTCTGCAAGCCGTTCTAAATTAACTAGTAAAAATGTGCATCGCGAGAACCAATTCTTATCCATTTCTTTAAAGTCAATTTGATATGCATAACCTTGCTGTTTCAATAGTAACCTTTGGTGTCCATGGTTTAACTTTAAGAAATAACAACGTATTTCAGAGAGTGTTAAAGAATTTCTCAGCGACTTAGCCTGATATAGAAAGGTTTATCTGGTATTCAATTTGACTGGAACCACAATATAACATGCCTATTTAAAAAGTCAGTTAAACTCCTAGGGTCAGAACAAGTTTTTTAGTTGATTAGTTAGCCATCTAAAGAATTCAAGGTGCAAGACGACATATAATTTGTAAGTCACATTGTTCTTACTTTGTGAAGTGCAAAACTTGCTGTTCCAACTTCAATGGTTAGATCACTGGAAACATCGGATATAGGCCTGTAAAACAATTGAATATAAGACTGAAAAAATTAAATTTTCAAAGTGAAGACAAGAAAGATGGCATAAATTGCTAATTTGATTCAATAACCAAGAGAAAAAAAAATAAAAAAAATCATCAGCTTCTTCTTACACATATTTTTCCATGTTGATTTACTGTAGTCGAGAATATAATGTTTCACAGCTACACTGATTCTAGCACAGTGAAGCCTCCAAACCTGTGGACTACGTTATTCATCTTGGTCTTAGCTATTTAACATGGAGGCCCCAGTGGAAAACTGAGGACTTAATGATAGCAGACTGACGGTGACAGCTCAATCCTTTCAGCTTATGATATATTTCATCAAAGCCACTCGTATGTGCACAAATAATTTATCTTATTAGACATTTTATTCCCTCTAACTTGATAGAAAGACCAGTGATGTTGTTCATTGAAGATTCAGTTTTTACAGATGTATCGCAACTTTTCTAGTAGTGGACAAAAAAAAGATGGTGGGATTTTGTTGATTAAATACAAGTTAGCTGGAATTTATAACATGGGAAATTTATAACATGGGATCTTCTCAATTTACATAAATGGTGTTTCTTTTTAATTAATGATAGGCCAGAAACCAAAATGTTGGTTGTTACTAAAACAGCTATGGTACTAGTGATGGCAAAAAAATTCGCCCTGCCCCGTCCCGGCGTTGCCCCGCCCCAACGGGTTGGTGGGGCGGGGAGAAGGTGCCCCGCCCCGAAGTGCCCCGAACCCACCCCGTGAAGAATAAAAAAATAATAATTAATTACAAATTTAAAAAAAAAAAATAGTTAACTGGAAATTTTTGAAAAAAAATAAAATAAACGGGGCAGGAAATGGGGCAAGCCCGGGCCCNGGGCGCAAGCCCGGGCCCCAACCCCGCCCCGAACCCGTCTTCGGGGGGGCGCGGGGCAGGGTTTGGGAGTGGCGGGGTGTGGCGGGGCGGGGCGGGGCGAGGGTGCCGCGCCCCGAACCTGTCCCATTGCCATCTCTAATGGTACGATGGTTCTGTACATGAACAGTACGCAAGAATTAATGACCACTAACTAGAATACTGCTAATTGATGTTCAGTTGTTCATGACATTATGGCACTTTTTGGGAGAAATACATTAAAAATCTGGGCTTCGTGTAGTCATAATCTGAATGCAAATTTTGTTAACTTCCATGTTTGATCTGTCATATTCAATGCTTGTTTAGCCACAAAAGTTCGTACTATAGATTGCATTTGTTTTCTTCCATTAAAATTTGAAGGATATGAGATATGAGACGATAATTATTGACAGGATCTACGATATAATTCACTGCAAATCCTACTAGAAAATGCTTGATTCAGAAATTTTGATGAAAGCCCATCAAACTTCAGTAAAAGTGGGATTCTTTTTGCTAAGATAAAACTAGCATCTCACCGTTTCTTCTTTAAAAACTCTATGAATTACCATAATCAGTTCTCCACAGCAAATTCAAGTGATTAGTGGGGATAATTAAGCATAAGGCCAGATTTCTAGAGTTCAGAATTCAAAAAAAGAAAAATGTGAAATCCAAATTATGTAGTACACAAATCAAGCAATGAGATGAACTCTATCTACAAATGTGGAAGATTGAGGGCATAATTTACCATTCTGTAACATGTTTTGCACTTGAACTGGGACGAAACGCCCTTTTCCCTGAAATGCTTGGTTTCAATTCAGCAACCGTAGCAACACCCATTTCCTCAATAAAGCCCAAAAATTTTCAGCCTGTGAAAATTTCCAAATTCCCAGAAAAAGTTCCTTTTTTCCCACTAAACAGACTGAATTTATCCTTTAAGCCACAAGTAGCACCTGAACTTTTTGTAATGGCATGGCTTTTACATACTCAGTGAGTGCGTGTGTGTGTGTGTTTTAGGGGGGATTGTTTTTTTGAGGGGGGAAAAGGGAAGACTGTGTAGCCTGGAGTAAGGAGAAAGTCACTTGTGAACTCATGCAGGATAAAAGAGCATTTAATGCCTTCAATATAAAAAATTTAAATAATTAAGCTATTGGTTTTAGCCAAAAAAGTTGTAAAACTTAAGATAAAGTCATCAGTTAATTTTCCTAATTTTAAACCCATATTTTTAAGTATTCATATTTTTTTTTTTTATCAACTTTTCAATTATATATTTTATTAAATTTTATCAAAATCTACTAGAAATTGAATTTTAGAAAAATCAATCGAGGACTAACTTTTAAATCACATGGTTTAATATAAGTCTTGGTCCTACGGAAAAAATAATTAATAATTTATCAGCACCATGGAGTTCATTTGATAGAATTTTTTGCTTTACTTTCTGATATAAGAGTTTTCTAAAGAAGTTTATGGACAACTTCTTCTAAAAACTCTTCCAATCGAACAACGAGCTTTCAGAAAATTGTCCAAGCAAAGTTTTTTAGTCTCAGAAACAACTTTTTAAAATCCTTTCAAATGGGACCTCGGATCAATTTCATCTAAAAGCACTTTTAGATAATCACATTAACCATTGCATTCAACCAAGATTCAAATCTTCAATCTTCTGCACACATCTAGAGATTAATCTAGTGCGTTCACATAACGTTTGACTTACAACATAACTTATTGTAGACACGTTTGAAGTAAATAATATAACAGTTTAACTTTTTGGATGAGATGGTCGAGATTTTTCTTACATTGGGCTGAATTGAAGTCAAGAAAATGTTGCATAGGTGTCAACTTTTCGGTGAAAGGTGAGAGGGGATGTGACTTTTTGGTTCTTTTGCTATGTTTTTTGTTGTTTAAAGAAGGCATGATCCCTCAAGAGTGCAGTGCTTTAAGGGTATGTAATGATGGCCGGTGAAAGCTGATTGAGTTTTAAAAATGCATAAATTATGTGTAAAAGCTAATTAAAGTGGAAGCAATATGAGTTGGATTACATGTTAACAATCATTAATTACATTATATTTAGGTTACATGTCGGGGTTGTGATTGTCAAAATACGATCCATTGTTACACCATTCAAATTAAAACTATTTTTTTTCGACTTAAATCGAGAGTTATAGATAAGATAATTTAATATGATATTATAGTAAATAAAATGTCCGTGCTTGAATTTCACTACTATTTATTTATGAAAATTGTACCATAATAATTCGTTAATAAACAATAATTTTGACTCGAGTCCAGAGCAAAGAATTGTTCAATGGGTCGTTCACGTAAGTCCTTGTACTGTTTTTTATTCACATATTCGTGAGATTCAAAAGTACTATTTACTTATTCATCGCTCATTTTTATTTGCTTATAATTAAACAGAATATAAACAACTCCAAAGCATGCTTTTAGTTTGCCGGAGACTTTATAAATTTGTTATAGATAAATTCTTCTAGGTCTCCAATCTTTCCTAGCTATGACATTCATGTCCCCGATATATTAACAATATTGTGTACATAGTGTCTCAACTCGATGAAAAAGTCTAAAATCGACAATAAAAAGTCACATGATAGATGCATGATAAAAGATTGACGCGTATAATTTCTCAAAATTATCTCCCTTCACTTTGAAAACTTCTTGTTTTAAAGTAACACGTCATAAGAAAGTAATATTCAAAGTTTAGGAAGATTACTTTTATATAATTGCACCCATTAGACATTTGTCATGAGATAATTTATAGTCTATTTAGAAGTTTGCAGTCTGATTGAGATATTGTGTGCAAGACATTAAAAGGTTGGGGACGTAGTGTGGCACTAACCAAAAATTGGGGGCATTGATGTCATATATGGGAAAGGTTGGGGACCTGGGAGGAATTTACTCGTAGCGCACTCTATCTAACAGGTGATTTCTGATTTTCTCCCCAACTACAAATCCTATGCCACTCCCCATAAATTGAAAATTCAACTTAATGGAATACTTCATTCACATTTTATCCATTAAGAACGTTTTCTAAAACTTTTTGACAATCGAATTTGAGCATCCTATTACCAGGTCGAATATTATGTGAAATGGGTGGAGTAATTGAAAACATATCTAGAAGGGCTATTTCAATAGCGACATCCAAAATGTCTATACGAACTCAATTCATTATTTTGAGACGAGAATGTAGAACCAACAAAAATGAATTTTGAGGATAAAAGTTTCTTTTTTGGGCCAAAAAATATTCCTATATTTTTCATTGAGAGAGTATGGATCTCATAATTGGAATTTTGCATAAGACGGCCTTTCGACTTTTCAACTTTTTTCGTTGAAAAAAAGAATACGAATGAAGTAAAAGCATGAATGGAACTATAGTTAGAAGCGGGTAGTAGGGCAGTCTGTGGGTCGGTTCGGTTCCAAAATTTTCGGGTATTTAATAAATAGGCCCGTCGGGTCCAAATATAATTATGGAACCGTTCGAGTTCGGTTCGGTTCCTTTCGGTTNACGAAATGAGTTATATTAAATGACTAAGTTATGAATTTTCTGGAATGTAGAATTCTATTAACATTTTACGAAATTCATTAAAATTTATAGAATTACGAAATAATTATGATTGTTTTTGTTGCATTTATATATCTAAAATCATATTATTATTGGCAAAAAATAAAATATAAAACATAAATTAGGAGGGGGACATTTGGCCTAACCTCCTGTGAATGAAATTAAGATATGGAAATGTTATTCATTGCAAGGAAATATTAGCTAAAGTAAAAAAGGAAAATAATGTTAAATCTCGTGTCCCTTCGACATACTTCGCGTCACCATGCATGTGTCTAGGCATATACTTTGTGTTCTCTTCATATCCATCTTCACTGTCGTCATTAAAATAAGCTAATATATCCATCTTCCCTTGTATAGTCTCGTGAATATATAGTTATCCACGTTGTCTATCTAATAGCTAAAATTTTCCCCCAAGTATGGAAAAATAATAAGTGTGTGTCCAAATTTCCCCCTCGATATTATCATTTATTGTAATTTCATTTCTTGCTCCAATTGGGAGATTATTTTCTTTACCGTCAGTGGGGCGACGTAGAAGAAGAAGTGAAATCACAATTAATTGATGTCGAGGGAGTTATGGACATGCACCTACTAATTATTTTTCCATACTTATCCAATGCTATCAACTTTCTATCTATAAGCCGAATAAATGTGTGAATTTTATCAGTATACCAACAAAGTAACAATAAATTTTGAGTAAGATTATACATATTTTGTTTATCACTTCATCCTGTTAATTGTTAAATGTACCGAAAAATTTAAAGGTTACTCTTTAATTATCAATTCCAACAAGAGATGTTATTTCTGTTAAGGGATAGAATCACACATCGAATAAAAATGAAAATGTATATCAATTTATAAAGATTTAAGCTACTCCTCTTAATAATGTTGATATTTTAAGATGGAACTCAAATCTTAACAGCTTCCACAAATCCACCTTAGCCACCAACGACAAGACCCGATTGTTAGCGATAACTAACATTTCTTTTTTGATTGACCTCCTCATATTTTCTTTAATCCGCATGGGGGTTAAATTCGATAACTTGATTTATAATAATGAAGCCAATTCTTCATTTGATCAACCAATTATGTGCTTATCAGGGTAAGCAGAGCACTATAGTGAAGATAGCTGAAAAAGTCTCCTCAGTCGAAAATGGCTTCCAGCAACAAGGAGATGTTTACTATACAATATTAAATAATATTCCATAAAAATGAAAGAATAAAAATCAAATCCTAATTATTTTTTTTCTACAATGTTGTTTGGTATTATATACTGAGTAATGCCTCAAAGTAAGATGATGTAAATCACATACAACGACAAGAATATCTCTCGACAATACTCGAAACATTAAAAAGAAATTAAAAATTTATTCAAATCACAGAATCTAAATCTAAACAAAATGCCTTCAATGTCTTTCTTCACCAATGGGCCATTCATATGTGCACGCCTCATTTGTAATGAAGAATTCATCATTATTCTTCACTGTAAAAAAATAAAAAAAAGTCATAAAGATGGATGAATGCATATCATCTAATCATTCCAATCTTGAACTAAATGGGTGTGTCAAAACGAATTACTTTCTAGATATTTCAAGTCAAAATGCGTCCAATTTTGATTTTACTGTAGTCGATTCCCCACTTTTGTAATTTGACTTTCGCATAATCACATTTGTTTAAAAGTCGTAAGATAAATATATGTATCACAAGCACCGAGTTCATAAGAAAGCAACAAAAATTAAGCACCTTTCAATGCCTCGATGTGAGTCGTGAAAGGTGTTGATCGTTTTATTTCAGAAGGAATAGTTTCTTGAATAACTCGAAGTCGGCCCTCTTTTTGCATTATTATGGATAAATGCGTAAGAAAAGATTATAAGCAAACCTAATATAGACAACTTTCTAATTTTTATGATTCAATAGATAGTAGATATGAATCAACTGTTTGTTGATTTCTAAGTTGATAAAAATCTTCAGCTTATTAGTGAATTCTTGAGCATCTCTTTCAATCTCATAAATCGACGATATAAAAAATTCCTTGTACCATCGCTTGAAGGGGAAAAAAACCTTTAGGCTATGTAAATAGCCGATGGAATTTTGCTTTGAGTTTCCATTGTTGATCCAAAAGCTGCTGAGCTAGCAGTAGTACAGTTGGTGCATAAGTAACCTCTTGGATATCCGATCGAGACATAACATAATTACAGACTGCTCCTCAGGTGTGTGAGTAAGCAAGAAGAAGGCATAAAAAAATCTAGTTTTTTTTTGTCTCATACCCCCCCTTCCTTAAACGACCAGATCACTTGTTGTTTTACCGCTGAAGTCACAGGATTACGACTTTTTAGGTCGACCATTACATAGGAGCGATAGCGAAACTAAGCCGTATAAAGGCGAGCAGCCTATGGAAAGAGGAGATGATACGTGGCGTGGTATACCCAATCATTTAGTCAACGAGATGTACGTAAGTCGAAAAGAGGATTCATCACTTCTTTCTCTCATTCAAAATCGTATAATCCGGTAATAAAGCCTAGTGCAAAACAAAATCCAAATACTATCATTACAAAATAAAAAATAATGATTGAAATAATCCATAATTTCCTGTAAAATAGTGAAAAAAAAAATTTATTATTCGATACCTAAAATATGAAAATTGGACCATTTTATAATTGATTAAAATTAAATTAGACTGAAATTTATTGTTACCATGGTAATATGTTTCTCACATTTAAAAGTGCCTTTTTTCGGGATAAATGTTGAAGTAATTATGGTTTAAGCCACTTTAAAACGGCGAGGTAGTAATGATGTCTCCATTAATTTTAATCACTGTTCATGACTGGAAAGTAATTAGCAGTATTCATTTTACAGGCAAATTTGGTTGGAATTTGCAGTGGGACCATTTGATTTTCATACAAAATGTTATGTTTTAAGGTTGTAAGGACCACATTGCAGGCTTTTTCTCAACAGGGACACAGACCTTAATAAATATATGCCGAATTAACTAAAAGAATAGGGATATAATTGCATATGCAATGATAGAATCCCTATATATATGGGTGGCAAAGAGCATAGCCAGCTCAGTCCTTAGACACACGAGCTCGGTTCACTCAACGCTACCCCGGCTCGTGTCTACAAACTAAGTTTGGTTCAGTCTTTTGACTTGTGGGCATCGTAGGTTGAGCTGAATTGTCCACTAACTCATGACTTGACTCGTGAGAAAAGATGTTCAACTCGACTCATGGCTCGTCTCAAAACGAGCTTGAAACGTTCATAGACAAAACTAAGAAGAGCGAGCCAATGAACTGCTCAACACATTTGTCACCACTATATACCCAATTTAATTAATTAAATTACGATCATCATATGTTCGATTTTATCAAACGTTGATTTTATGTTATTGCATCAAAGGGATTGTGTTTTCTCTTGAAACTACTTTATTGTGTAAGCAGTTCATGAACTCGTGAAATAAAGATCTTAAATTTAGGAGAATAATATTGAATTAGTTGTTTTAAGCTTCCACATAGAAGTCCTTGGGGCTTTGGTTTTATATTTGAGATGGACCAAGTCTTTCTTCTCTGAATCTATCATGAATCCTAATACAGAAATCGAGAGAAAAATTAATGGATTAAAAATCTCGATGACCATTGCACTTTCAATATTGTTTCGCACTAGCCACTGAACTTTTAAATTTTCTCGAATAATCATTGTACTTTTAACGTTGTTTTCCATCCGTCTCACTATCACCTTCCATTCGAGAATTAATAATTTCGATAATCTAACATATGAAATAGTTAATTTTCCAAATGATTTGAAGTAAGGACATTGAAATACAATGAACATGTGATTTTTTCCCAAAATTGTTAGGACATGGTTCTTGAGAACCAACATATCACATGACATAATGACATAACAAGATTATTTCTTAATAGTGGATTTTGTTTTCCTTTATATTGGTAGAAGTGAGGGGGTGTTGGAACATGGAATTTATAGCTAATTATTTTCAAAGTGAAAAAATTCACAAACTGCCAAAAGGGTGCAAGTAGAATCCAAGAATTGAAGATTGTGGTCACAATGATGAAGTACACAAAACATCTTACCCCACTCACACTTGATAATATTCAACTTGGTAGAATGGTAGGTGACATTGCTCCATAGTTGAAGTTATATTAAAGTAAAAATGGAAAAAAAAATAAAGTTTAATAAAAAGTCACATTCTTTCCCATTCCCCTTTGAGATCCTAGTATTGGGTAAGAACGAGTAAAGTCCCACAATGCTTAGATGTGAGATAGATGATGTGCTTATAACTTGTAAGGGAATGAAAATATTCCACCTAATTTGTTAACTCGGAATGTAATCTCAATTCCCTTCAAGCGGTAGTAGTCGAATGAAGTCCTTCATTAATTAAATATTTAGGATAAATGATGTATTTAAAAAATGACTTTTACATTCATTATTTTTTACAAACAATGGACATGATGACCCAATGGGAGATCCAGCTCAAGGATAAATGGAAATATATAATTATAAAGGTTTCAAGATAAAATTTCAAAAAAAAATAAAATAAAATTGTCAAATAATTTTAAAAATCACGTTATCACATTTTGTGGGAGACATGTTTGTGAAGATGTGAACTACCTGCACTTGAACAGAAAGACCCTATGAAGCTTCAATGTTCCACGGGTCTCTAATAAACTTTTGTGCCCTCATAATTTAACTAAATAGGTCACGATCACAATAGCACAAAATTTATGATCACGATCACATTCTAGTCATAAATCACATAAGGTCACAGTCACGATTTGTAGGTCACGATTACATATTTAATCGTAAATCATACGTTTTATTAGGTCACAATTTATTTACTTGTCACGAATTGTTTAATTAATGGATCACAATCAGTTTTTATCTTACCCCACCCAATCAACAACCACAATCACCACATTCATATCAAACCCATCATCACCTCCAACAACCCACCACCATCAACACCACCTCATATTTTATTTTTGATAAAAAAAAATATATTGATCCTTTATATTTAAATTCCAAAGTTCATAATGTAAGGATTGGATTTTCCTCGGATAAAATTTATTGATAATGTTTAAGGGAAAAATTCAAAAGTTAGGTGTTAATTTTGACACAATTCAATTTTCAGGTGTCAAGTTTCAAAATGCAAAACTTAGGTATTTATTTATTAATTAAATATTAAATATTTAATTCTAATATAATATAATTAAATCAGCCCATCTCCACCACCCCTACAGTTCCGGGGTCTATTCCGGCGATCGTTCCAGCCACCACTCTTTTTCGACGATCGTTTCGGCAATTATTTTGGTGACTATTCCGGTGACCGTTCCGTCACAGCTTTATTCCTAAAATTGCTCCGATTTCGACAATTTATGCAATATGGTCATAGATTCACAATTTAGATAGTTACATATTATTTTTCAGTCACAAATAATAATTTTTATACGTCACATATTATTTTATGGTCACGGTTCAAAAATTTTGTAGGTCACAATTAATTCGTTGGTCACAAATTTCAAATTTAGTTGACACAAATCAAAATTTATAGGTTGTGCACACAGTCACAGGATTTTCAAATTAGTTGGTCACAGATTTTTTCACGATCAAAGATTATATAATTTTTAGGTCATAGATAACAAAATGGTTGATCATGGATTATATTTTCAGTCACAGATTATCGAATTTTAAGGTCACAGATTATATTTTTAGTGAAAAAACCAAAATCACCAGATCCGCCTGATCCTCCACCTGCACCACCATCGACTACCACCTGCAGCACCATGAACGCACCCAAACACCCATCCCAGTACACCACCAATACTTGGTCACAAATCGACCAAATAGTTGGTCACATACCACAACACCACCACAACCATCGCCACAATAATAACAAAAAGAAAACGACTGCCACCACAGGTCTACCACACAGACCCTTCCCACACAGAGATCTATCACATGAATTCCCACAACCAAACATAGCAGATCCACCACATGCTGTGAACGACAGTAGTGTCCCGTTCGCAGCACACCCACAACAGCTAGACATCCAGACACACCTATCAGCCACACACCCACAACAGTGAGACACACCTATCAGCCACCAACAACAGCCAACCACAAACAATAGCCACAGATTCGTCGCCTCTTCGATCCGCCACACACCCACAACAGCTACCACAAACTCGCGACGTCGACCTACGCACCCACAGTAGTGTCGCGACATACCCACATCAGCGTGGCGACGCTGTTGTGGCGACAG
>CAIGRF010199667.1:86376-97968 GCA_903798235.1 Fraxinus ornus | reverse complement strand
GATTTCTATTTTATCCAATTTATTCACTCAGCTGCAAGCAATTGAATGGATAAGCAATGAATAGTTTAATGGCGAGCTTAGCCGCCGGATTCTCCTCCTCCACCACATGTTCCATGCAATTCCCAATGCCTCGCCGTTCTGTACGAAGCCCTCTTTTCATTCAACCTCCGCGCTTCAGGCCGCCTCCAAAATTCGTGTGCATGGCGGTCCGTTTCTATTTCTAAGTTTTGATTAACCTAATAGAGTAGAAGTATTTTTTTACATAAATGTAAAGGAATGAAACTGTAAGGAGTTTTTTTATTCAGTGCTTATCATCGTTGTTATTAGAGTAATGGTCGTTAACTTGTTTTTGGTGAAAACTATAGGAGCCTTATCTAATCACCAAATTGGAATCGGCTGAGAAAACTTGGAAAGAATTATCGGTATGCTTTTTCTTTAGGCTTGCTACTTGTAATTTATATTTGATGTTTGTTCTCGTCCTTTGGCGCCTTTTATGTGATGTGAATTGCGGTGTAAATTTTTAGTGCTGTTATTAAATGCTTTGCTGACAAATACACAGTCTAAAATTACGGATTTTTCCCTTATATTTGAGTACCTTACAGTATTTTATTTGATATTCCCTGTTGCGGTTTTAGGCTGTTGAAATGCTTTGTGGGTATTCTGTAATAGATAACTTAGAATACAATAGTTCTGAATGCGATGGACTAGTTTTGAGTGTCGAATCGGGAACTGTAATGAGTTAGTGTTAAGCAGTGAGCACACATTTATTAATCATTAAGAACGCCAAAGTGCTATACCTCTTGATAGAGATCCTTGGACGCTGCATGCCTTCACCTGCTGTCAATTGTTTTGTGATGAAACAATATTTCTTCATTGTTGTCTATGTGAGTGTGGTCACGGCCCACGGGGCAGAAAGAAGAAAATGTGTGTCTATCAGTAAACATTAGATGCGAGTAATAGGTAGTGAACAATAAATATTACTATCACCAGACATTTTTTTCCATGTATTATCATCCATATGTTTTCTGTGGCTTCAAATGAAGAATAAAGTGATCAAAGAGGTATAGCACTTTAGAAAAGAGACCAAAAAATTTATTACGTTAAAGTTAGGAAAGAAATTAAGGCAGTGTGACATAGTACATTAGAAAACGTTTTGATTATCAAGTATGACCGATTGATCGATTCAAGATGCCTCACTAAAATATACTTATCAAGGGCCAAACAACCCAACTTGGACTTAATTGTGGAAAGTCAAACGTATATGTGATTTTATATCTTTCTTTCTCTGAATGAAGGAATGCCTTTCCAAACTATATGGGACAGTTGCATTCCTTCAAAATCTTATAGTATAACATACACTTGATGCAACTCGCAAGTAACTCTTATATTTACATGAAATATCTTGAAACCTATGGAAAAGATGTACGCATTGGAAAGTGAATCACAGAATTAGAATTTCACATGCTTCTTCGCTGGCGTCAGACTAAAGTATAAGTGTTTCTTCATCATCCATGATTGTTTAGAAGACTTTGAAACTCTGAGTTACCTTGTTGTATAATTACAAAACCAATTGTAGGTTAAACTAGCTGATCCAGATGTGGTCTCAAATCCAAGTGAATATCAAAAGTTAGCACAGTCGATGGCGGAGCTTGATGAGGTACTGTTCCTTCAACCTCCGGTTTAAGTATAATAGCATATTGTTTTCACTTGATACCCATGGTATCTATTTTATCTAACACGTAAAATGTTGAAATCGTTGAACTAGTAGGTTGTGTTGACATATAGTAGATTCAAAGATTGTGAGAAGCAATTAGAAGAAACAAAAGGTTAACTTTGGTATTCTAACCCTCAATGATATTTCCAAGAATTGGAAAATTCGTGATGACCTCTCTCTCTCTCTCAAATTTTATTCTTGCAATTGTATTCAGTGAATTATTTTATTTTTATGCCAGCTTTGGCAAAAGAGGTGGGTAATGATGAAGACATGGCCGAGATGATAGCTTCTGAAGTTGAAACCTTAACCTGTCAAATTAAAGAGCTGGAAGAGAGACTCAAGGTTTTCAATTGCCCACCAAAATAATTAACCCTATTAATGATTTTCTCGTGTGATTTCATTGATACATATTCAGTTTTCTTAATCTCTGCGCTTTTGTCCTATAAAATTAGGTCTTGCTACTTCCAACTGATCCTCTCAATGAAAGAAATATAATGCTTGAAGGTATGCTATAACTCCTTCATTTGAAATGGGAAGTTATTTTACTTTAGCTTCACATGCCAGATATTATAAGGGAAACATCATACTTGTCATGTTAAGAATCTGCAAAATTTAATCATGACTTCAATTGTTCACAGAGATAATTACATATAGAGATTAAGTACAATATTGGTTCCTAAAACCATAGTGCTGTATCTGAAGGCTCTTTCAGTGGAAACATAGCAATGACATACTGAAGGGTAGAAAGTTATTTACTTACTGAAAAAAGAGTACATTAACTATGTCTTTTCTGGTAGCAATTACTTTATATTAAGATTAATTCTGAATTTAGTATCACTAAATTTCTTTATTTCTTTAGTATTACCAATTGATGAAATGTGAACTTTCAGTTTGAATTATAGCTTGGTACTCATCTAAACCTAGTCTGTATTTAAACCTTAAGGAGAAACTTAAATGAACACATATTTGTGAGAACTCATAACAGTATGATTTATAAAATATAAACCTGAGCATTGCATTCACTCAGACATTATTTGATTGATCAAATTCTTAAGCTTTCACTATACAGAACTTGTTTAGTGTGAACTATTAAAATACTCAAGGTCTTCAATTTGCAGTTAGAGCTGGAACTGGTGGGGATGAGGCTGGACTTTGGGCTGGTGATCTTGTAGGTACACGTTTCTTTTATCCATATGAGTGCACACGTTACTCCAATTTCTGATTCCATGTTTTAATTTTTGCCATTTATATTTGTCCTTGATTTAAGTAGTATTAAGTCTAATGCCTTGTACATTCAGTGTTAGTTATTTGTTTACATGCTGCTCTGGAAATGAGCTATGATTTGTTGACAGACATAGTGAAGAAAGATCTCTTAACCAAATGAAAAATCTAAAATTATTTGTGTTATCCATTCAATATATTCTAGGTACGCATGTATCAGAAGTACAGCGAACGCAATTCATGGAAGTGCACCGTGGTTTCAAGCTCTGAGGTAAAAATGCCTATGCACTTAGTGCATATAATTTTCTTTTTGCAATTGGCTTAGTGTTCTTCTCTTTTGAAGACTGAAAATGGAGGATATAAGATATGTGTAATGGAGATAAAGGGCAACAGCGTGTATAGCAAATTAAAATATGAGTCTGGTGTTCATCGGGTTCAACGCGTTCCCCAAACAGAAGCCCAAGGCCGTGTCCACACATCTACTGCAACTGTGGCTATCATGCCAGAGGTGCCTCCATGTCCCATTTGATTAGCCCATTCTTATTTCATTTTGATCTCAGTTTTTGATGCCATTTCGGGTTCAGGCTGATGAAGTTGACGTGGAAATCGACCCAAAAGATATTGAGCTTACAACAGCGCGTTCTGGGGGTGCTGGAGGTATAGCTCCATAAGCACTTGCCTGTGTAGGAAATTCTTGTTTTTTGAACTTTTTTTGTAAACTATTTACCAAAAGAATATTTTTCTTTATGTGCTCTTCAAATTTTTCCTTTTCCTCATTTTCTCTCATGCATGAATTTCTAATGCAGGGCAAAATGTCAACAAGGTGGAGACGGCTGTTGATCTTTTCCACAAACCAACAGGAATAAGAATATTTTGCACAGAAGAAAGAACTCAGCTTCGAAACAAGAGTCGTGCTCTCCAGTTGTTGCGAGCAAAGCTGTAAGGAGTATAAAAGATCACCAAATATCCTTAAGCTGAATGAAATTAGTGACTTGCACTCTGTGATCTAAAAGGTCATTACGTATAGTTATTGACGTCAATGGAAATATAAGCTATTAAGCAATAAATGCAAATTTGGTACGTCATTTTTGTTATTTACTAAATTGTTTTTTAGTTCTTTTTTTTTTTGTCTATAACTTTTGCATAGTGAAAAATACTAAAATGTCCTTACAAATAGTGTTGTCCAAAAAAAAGTTGAATTTTTTTTCTATAATTATCTAAATATTTAAACTAGAAATTCTAATTGAGATGAACTCCTACGGTCAACTTACACAATATAACACCGTCAACAGAAATCATGGCAGAACAAAAATACCCTTAATGACTATGAACTTCTCAACCCTCACCCCAGCCTACGTCATTACTGCCTCAGATTATGATCTCACATGCTGTCATGATGTCATCAGACCCTGCTTCCCTTTGAAGAAGCATCAATTATGCAAGGATCACCCAGTAAGGTCATACTTTTGTCAAACCATATAATTAAACAAGGACTTTCCCGAAGTCGTATAAAACTGGTTTAGACACAACACTCTATCACTTAATGTAACAACCCGGGTCCCACTTAACGGGCTGTCCCGACCGTTAAATCGACGACGTACTGTCCCCACTGTACCAACATGGGTCTTTTCAGCGTGTTTTGTCCTTACTCGCATGCTCCCCGAGAAAACTTCCCAAGGGGTCACCAATCATTTAATTGCTCCAAGTCAAACACGCTTAAAGGTGGAGTTTCTAACGATGGGCTTCTGGAAAAGAAGGTGCACCTTGTTGGTATGAGTAGTACCTATCAAATCTCTTAATCTTTCGTGGTTGGGGGTATTACAATTACCCCCCGTTAGACTCGTGACGTTCTCGTCGCGCTTGATCCATCTGAGGATCCGTTCTCAGGCGTTGGGATCCTAGAGGTGGCATAACACTTAGTTCCCGATTTCCAGCTGGCAAACGGGCTCTGATACCATTTGTAACGACCCGGGTCCCACTTAACGGGCTGTCCCGACCGTTAAATCGACGACGTACTGTCCCCACTGTACCAACATGGGTCTTTTCAGCGTGTTTTGTCCTTACTCGCATGCTCCCCGAGAAAACTTCCCAAGGGGTCACCCATCATGGAATTGCTCCAAGCCAAGCACGCTTAACTGTGGAGTTTCCAATGATGGGCTTCCGGAAAAGAAGGTGCACCTTGTTGGTATGAGTAGTACCTATCAAATCTCTTAATCTATCGTGGTTGGGGGTATTACACTTAAACTATGTTTTTCTGTACTAATGGTCATCATGTCAATCATTTTCCATTGTTGCAAGTCCAGTTTGGCCAAACTTAAATATAAATGTCTTGGTTTCTCACAGTGAATGCATTGCCATGACAAGTCTGTAAGCGAGCAACCATGCTTTTAAACTTCTGGAGATAGGGACATGCCCACAGTTTGTGTGTGTCTCTCTGAGAGAGAGAGAGAGAGAGAGAGAGTATTCCCACTTCTATGAGCTCTGTTCGACTAGTTGACATGAGATTTCTCTATGTTTATTTAATACACATCAAGAAGTTTTTGGTGTAGCGGTATTTTTGCAACTTCTGCTTAGAATTTTAATCAAAAATTGATTTATAATGCTCAGGTTATGTGTTGTAGACTTGAAAAAAAATTCACTGTCAAGTGTTCCATCTATACTCTACAATTACAGAAATAGACAAACGCTGGTGATTGAAGAATTAAAACAAGAGAGAAATATAGAACGATTTAGTATTCTTCATGTATCTGCCTTCTTTAGTAGCGCACTTGCACTCTTTCTGTTGCTACCTTCAAAGTATTCATGAGATTCAGTCAGTCCCAGGGGAATGTATTTTATTCTTCCTAAGCAATGATAAATATCTGGCAAATACAAGTGTTTGTGACCCCTGCAATTTAAATTTTGTGATAGGTTCTCTGACTGATTGTATAAAAGATTTTTTTTGGTAAACTTGTTTCAGGTATGAGATCAAAGTGAGAGAGCAGCAAGAGTTGCTAAGAAATCAGCGAAAGATGCAGGTTTAAGTTGCATTCTTTTTCATCAAGCACATTTGAAAGAAGAAACAGAAATACGTAATATTTGGAAATTGGATTGTCTTTCACTTAAAACTTATTTTCTTTGAATTATTCATCTGGAATGTGACATGCTACTGGTGAGAAGCAGCTCTGCTGAAGTACTTGCTAGTTGCTACCCCAGCATAGGGTTCTCCTTGTGTGCATGCATGTAGTTAATGATGAGAATTCTTTACATTCATGTAATGTCACGCAGAAATTATGACATTGTATTCTCTTGCATATGTTTTGCACACATTCCTGACTAGGCTCATGCTACTTCCAAACTGGCAGGTGGGTACTGGTGCTCGTGCAGAGAAGATTCGGACATACAACTACAAGGTACTTGTGGTGTTTTAGGCCTTGAGCTTGAGTTTTCACACTTGTTCATAAAATAAATGGAGAAAATACATAGAATTATTGGAGCAACTTCTTGATGTAGCTCATTAGGAACAATGTGCCTTACAAATTCGAAGTTTGGATTTTGTCAATAAAACTGAACAGTCAGGCATTAGCTGTATTTGGAAAGAGTAGTATCAGTTAAGAAAGCATATTTCTAATTTTGTTTTCAAGTACAATGATCTCTTCTCCTCAATTTTATTTAACATGTACTCCTATGCACTTCAGGACAATAGGGTTACTGATCACAGATTAAAAATGAATTTTGAGCTCACATCATTTCTTGATGGAGACATGGAGATGGCTGTTCAGGTACAGTCTCATGATGAACCTTTATTTCTGAAAGCGGACAAATTTATCTTCTCTTTCCTCGTTCCATTCAAAATTTGTCAATATTAAGGTTTCTGCTGTCATATTGTTCTTGTATTTGTGCAGTCATGTGCGGCTATGGAACAGAAGGAATTACTCGAGGAGCTTGCGGAGTCTGTAGGTGCAATGGCTAGATGATTTCCACACTACATTTGCTTTTGGCTTAATCTTCATGCACCAGTGCACATATTGACTGAAATGTCTCCTTGGTTGATCCTCACACCAGCACGGTCATTTGTAGGTATATAGTGGTGTATTGTATATTTTCTGTGCAAGGAAAATTTTAAGCGTTATTGTACAAGTAGAATATGTTCGGAGGAAATACAATTAAAAGTCAATTTGGAAAGTGAAATGAAAATTTACAAATTTGGAGTTTAAAATCTTGACGAGCTGTGGATTTGTTCTCTTATATCAATCTCAATAGCCTATGCTCTTGAATGTAAATAGAGTCCATTTATGCATATACAAGTGTTACTTATAGGTAAAGATATCAAAAAACTTATTTACGTTCTTTTTTCCTTTGTTTGGTAGGATAGATTTTACGATTTTACAAATGTTAAGTATTGGTCATCGGATGGATAATTTTATAGGACTCAATATTTGATTAAAATTTGTCATTCACAAATGAATGTATGTACCATAATTAATATATATTACCAGGGCAAAATGTTAAAATGAAAATGTAAACTATGAAAAATAACCTTGCATAAATTTTTTATTCCTGTTAACAAAGACGCTGTAGGTTCTTAGATGGACTTTCCTGGCCAAGTGGCCGTACACTTTGCCATTTGGAGAACTAATTCCAGCCTGAGAAGTAATTGGACAAGCATGCAATTGTTTAAGGCCAAAGTACCTGAACTGTACAGTGTATTTGAGAAGTTGGAGTTATGATGATGATAAAACTGATCATATTCAAGGTGCTCAAAATTCATAAGTTCAATTCTCATCACTTTGATTCTACCGGTGATTTACCTAGAGTTCTATGCAGTTAGTTGCCCTTTCATAATGTTGCTTCCATTTATGATGAGGGGAATGCTTTACTTTTGTAAATACTTGAGAAATTTTACAGCAGTTGTCACCCCGAAGTTAGTATCTGTCTGTAATGTCTCTCTCTTTTTTTTTTTTTGGTGACAAATCGCACTACACTCACCTTGGCCCACCGTGTTTCGCTATGCAGTGCCATCCAATGAAATCAGCTCAATTCCCATACCTCTTTTAAGCAAATTTAATAATGATTGATTTCAGATTTTCGAGAGAGGAAACTCATATTATTGATTTCAGTAGTAGTATGCTTGGAAATACTTCTGAGAATTTTTTTTTTTGATAAAGATTGATTTTTAGATATGTTCTGTACTCATTACCCTAAAATGTTTTTCTGTCTTCTGCGGTTAAGGATGCAACTGAAATTTTGGCTGGTTCCCTGGAATTTGGCTGATTTGAGGGAATGCGCAGAAATTTTGGTGTTGATACTATTTATACCTGTATAAGATGAATTTATTTTGATTATCCTTGCTGTGTCCACCTCACTCTCAAAGAGCAATAATTACCCAGTCCATATTCATTCTGTTCTTAAATATCTTGGAAAATCTCAGAAGTAAATTATACATCAGCCAGTAAGGGATGCAGGAAACTTGGTATTACAGTTCTCTAGTGTTAGAAGTATATTGCTTGTATGGTTTTGTCACCATCCTTTGTCTGCATGTATGGTTGTCCAAAAATGCTGTGTGTAAGGATCGTGTAAGTTTCCTCTGTGTAGGTGTATGTAAGATGCATGAATTAATATGGAATTAGCCCCTTGAATCCATATCCACGTGGAAGTTCGCTCTATGTAGGTGCATATGAGTTATTGGAAAATTGGAAGAGAATGATGAATCAATCGTACATAGCAATTTCCACAAAGAGGGAGTGCTCGTGAATTCTGGTGGGAGGAGGAAGACAGGCAGTGGGTGGTTGGAGATAGAGCCGAGGAAGGGTTATGTAACGCGCGGCTTGGGTATAGCCTGATTCAATCTTGCGTCCTTAGAATCCTTATTTTGCTCAAAATACACTATCAGCGGATCAGAAGAATGCTGATCTATGTCAAGGAATGCGATTACAGGACTTCCCATTGGCAAGTTTTTGGCCCTGCAAGTGGACGGCTTTGAAACTATTGCAAGTGTGATGCAGATATTCCACAATCCAAGAAGTTGTAGGGTGCAGTCACTCGCGTGAGCTGGTCCACGGGTTTGTATCGAAAAAAAAGAGATCTCGAGAAAAAAAAGAAGGAAAGAAAAAGTTAAACCTTGTATGGTCGGTGCAGTCCTATTGACACATCTTTGGTGCTCGTAGATGAAATAGTTCTTGCAGACTACCATGACACTGCTCTTACCAATGGAGGACACCTTCGGACATCATCGGATTTGGTTCTCTCAATTGGAATAGTTTTCTTTCTATGCAACACTATCAAAATTGATCTTTATATATGGACATGTTCAAGACGGACATGTTCAAGACGAGATAGATCTATTGATTTGTGCTCGTTGATGTGTAACTGTAACTATAGTCTATAAGGCTAGTATAGTCTCATTCATACCAAATAAGTTGGCTAAGCAATAGAGAGGATCGAGTAAATATTTAGAACGTATTGTGACATTTTTTGTGAGTTTTATACAAAAATTATAATTTTTCTGTTACATCTCATCTAATTTTTTCCATTTTTCTGTTATAGAGAAGTAGAAAATTCTTTGAAATGGACTGGAAAATTTTTTATGAAATAAACAAGAAATATGAATACTCGTGGCAACTATCTCAACCTCTGGACAATTGCATTGACAAAATTGACCTTCATTTGAGTGGTCATACTTGTGGAGTTGCATTATGCCCACATGTATGCAAGGACATTTCAGTCAAACCAAATTTCCCCACATGTATGCAAGGACATTTCAGTCAAACCATAAACAAATTTGGTCCAAGTCTTCTTTTCTGGCCAACCTTCATCCAAACAGCGACCCTTTCGAATAAGAAACATCCAAACAGTGGACCATTTAGAATTTAATATTTAGCATAAGATAACAGTAAAATTTATGATATTGTTTAATCTTATAATATAACGTAATAATAAATAATAAAAACCATATAGAAAATAGGTTACAAAATTAGCAATTATTTTAAGTAATTTACATTAGTCACAATTAAATTTTTTTTATTATATCTAAACTTTAGTGAACTATAAAAATTACTATAACTAAGTATAACAATATTTTTCCATGCAAAATGTGCACTTTTTAAAGTTAACATAAAATTGTTCTTGCCTTAAGACTACAAGCACACATCTTAAATGCTATATATGTTCCTTTAGATCCTTACTATATACCAATATGTCATCAAAGTAAAATACTACGGATTTACCTATGAATGCACGTAAAACACGATTCATTAAACTCATAAATGTGCTAGGTGCATTAGTAAGTCCAAATTGCATAACTAACCACTCATACAACCCATATTTAGTTTTAAAAGCGATTTTCCATTCATCTCACTTCCTCATCCTGATTTGATGATAACCACTTTGAAGATCAATGTTTGAAATGACAGCTCTAGGTACGAAATCAATTTGATATTTAATGCCTCGAATGAGTGGTAATCCACTAGGCATGTCCTTCGAGAAAACGTCTTCGAATTCCTGCAACAAAGAAGTAGCCAAACCAGGGAGGGGTGTATTAGATTCCTCAAGATTGATGAATGACTCCTTATAAACTAACAAGATCATAGGTCAGTTCTCAACTAATGCCCTCTTCAACTCACTCCATTTTGCAAAGAAATTCACTTTCGACTTTTCTCTTCTCTCACAAGATCCTTTTACTTTTCTCTCTTGTGGCTCTACTCTTTTTTCTCACTTTTAGCCACCTCACTATTTTTTCTCTTGCTCTCATGTTGTGAAAGGTCAATCTCACTCCCCTTTTCTCTCAATCTTTTTTCCTCTTCACTTTTCAACTTGATTTGATCTTCATACACTTGTTGTGGTGTTAACGCTGCAAGAGTAATAGATTTTACATCCTTAGTAAAGTTGTACCCGTCATAAATCATCTTCCTATCATATTGCCATGGCCTCCCTAACAAAATATGTCTAGCATTCATAGGAACTACATCACACATCACTTCATTATGATACCGCCCAATTGAGAAATTCACCAATGCTATCATATTCACCTTAACATCTCCACATTCATTCAACCATTGCAATTTGTAAGGCCTTTGATGTTTTTAGCATAGTTAATCCCAAATTTTCAAGACGTGTTGTGCTAGCTACATTGGTACAACTACCCTATTAATAATCATACTACATACCTTGTTGTTGATGTGGCATCTCGTATGAAATATGGTCTCCCTTTGTTGTTCCAAGTCATCCACTTTGATTTGAGCACTAAGAGCTCACCATATAACAAATAGCTCTCCCACTGCATATTCCACTTCCTCACCATTGCTAGCTTCTTCCAATTCCGGCATGTTATCATATTCACCCTCACTACTACTAAACACTTCTTTATTGTCTTGGAAGATCATCATCATTTTGTCTAGACATTGAGAAGCAATGTGTCCCGACCTCAAGCACCTAAAGCACTTGATATCCCGATTCCTAAATGGTTAGGAATCCACCTTGGGTGTTGCCTTGCTAGCAACTTCCTCATTTCCCTTCGGTAGCTCAATCCTACCTTTTGAAACAGCCCCATCACCTTTGTTATTATCCCACTTTGGTTTCCAAGAGGAGTTAGAACTCGAAGAACCCAATGAATATCTAGTTGTTCCCTTCCTCTTCAATTGTCTTTCCACCTTCATAGCTATAGCATGTATTCCAATTAT